>JBAJNP010001464.1:0-52500 GCA_036877545.1 Yasuhikotakia modesta
GCATTAATTAAATTTAATACATAAATTGTATGAAATATGTATTTGTGCAGCAGTCATACAAACTCAGCAAACTTTAGTCGTGTAGAAAGAGATTATAAAGTTAAAGCTACTGATTATGAACACGATTATTTGAAATGTCTACAAATATTCCGATAAAAATATAATACAGTATTAATTTACAGTTATTAACATTTATCTTTTCATCACAATGTGTAACAGAATAAATGCAATAAATCTGTGATGGAATAAATCACAAAACCAGAGTGTGTGAGAAATAACAGCAGTCATTTGAGACAGGATTTCAGGACCACATTAAACTCCTAAATAAATCGCTGAGATGTGTTTTGCTCCCACCATTACTTCACATCCCGTGTTTTATATTAACATGACAAATATTAATGGTTTGATGTCGTCACTTTCCTGCATCTATCAATCCGGCTGTGCAGCAATGCAACACAAACACACGAGGAGGATTCTGGTGGTCAAAAACGTGCAGATGAAACGCGAAAGAGCCGAAACTAATGTTAAATAATATAACGCGATAAACTAGCGGCGTCGCATCTGACGCCAGAGACGGACGCGCGACCTGAACGCTCGACGCCGAAAGAGGCCCATCGACGCTTCAACCATTAATTGACACGGTCAAGCCGTACAGAACTCCCCCGAACCGACCTCCATCCACAGATAAGACGCTACTGCTTATAATCAGATACGTACGTTTCACAATAACGGGCTGTGGCGAGAGAAATTAACGAGCAAAATGCGACGCCTTCCCTCTATTTTCCAACTTACCTCCGCCATTTTGGTGCCTTTCGGCTGCTAGACTGGCGTACGACGGAGCGACGCTGCGGGCCAATGGCGTTGCAGGGTTGCTGCGGGGTGGCTGTGATTGGCTGGCGCGTTTGACGCGCAGGCCGCGCGGGACACGGGATTGGCTGCGAGGATGAGCGTCATTAGCGCTTTAAACTTATATGAGCCTCTTCTGACTTTCATAAAAACTGTAATTGTGTCTTTTTAACTAATTATTAATGATTATTAATAATACTAATACTATTATATAAGATTGTAATGTATAATATTATTTTCTCCAACGTTCATTTGTTGAACGTTAATTTGTCTCTTTAAAAAACGAGTTACATACATTTACATTCATGCATTTGACAGACGCTTTTACCCAAAGCGACTTACAGTATTTTTAAGTTACACATTGTTTTTTTTACATACAGTCATATAGATTCTTTCTATATTTTAAACATCTCCATCATACATGTTCATATGTGTTATATAGCTGTAGAGAACCAAAACCTTTTCTTACACAAACACAAAAACGTCTGTTATCATACAGATCGACAGCATATTGGCTGTAGATTTACAGTGAAACAGATGGTGGCGCCATTATATGATCTAAACTTCTGCCTCTCAACGCATGAAGCTCTTTCAGGCCTGTCCTGTGTGTTCTGGGTTCATTTCTGTCTCATTCAAGGATTCAAAGTGTTTATTGTCACATGCACAGTGAGGAAACCAAGTTTCCCTGTGCAATGAAAAGCTTGCTTTGCTGTTCTCAATAAATGCCGCATGCATTAGTAACAACTTACATTAAGGTGACAAAAGTAAATGGTCGAGCTAATATAGTTCACTAATACAATGCGTTACATGGTTGCATAAATACATACAATCTGTAAATATCATCTAGTTTGTTTATGTAAAATTGTGCACTTTTGTAATGAAACATTGAGTTTAATGACAGTTTGGGGTGGACTGGGGTGTGACGTCACCGTGCGGGGCAGTGACGCAGGTGAGACGAGCTGACGCCACGCGAGTGATGAATGCAGAACAAGAAAGTTCAGTTTCCCATGTATCACGGAAAGCTTGTAAAGACCGACTTTACTCTGACCACATGCGCTTTATTTGAGTCACACGGGACTCCAGAAGTATGACGTCTCTTAATGCACCGTAGAGATCCAGCGGAAAACACGTCATAGATGCAGATTTTCATCTCGGTTGAGTCTCGCATCGGTTCGTACTGCAGAGATGGAGATAGAGTCCATGGTGGCGAACTGCGCGCTTATCAAAGCGCGAGAAGGTAAGAGCTTACAAATAACCATCTTAGGTTGCATGAATGTTTTCCTAACGTTTGCGAGGTTACTTTGAATGTTAAAGCAACGTTCAAACAACGATGACAGTGATGGTAAAGAAACGGAACCATAACACGAAGCGTTGAGGCAACATGCTGTTATCTGTCAAAAGTTTATTATGCATGTAAACTTTATAATCTTATATTCATGTTATATTAATCTCATATCTTATTTGACATTTTTGTTATGTGGACATTTGCAACAGCGAGGACAGCTGCTGAAAACCTCTTTTCTCCAAAACAAACGTAAAAAATGAACTAAAGACACACGTCTATGTTTCCCATTGAGACAGTTTATGCTAATGCATAATAAACTCAAGAGGTTTATTTATGTCATGTTTCTTTACTGAGGGCAGGATCCAGGTGGAAACAGCACATTCAACATTTGTCCCTCTTAACTTAAATGCTCTGACCTCAGACAAAAGCAACACAGTTTTAACGTCACTTACTGTTGCATCACAAACAGGTCAAACCTCTTTTGTCTCTGTCAGTAGAACCTGCAGTTCAGCTTATGGGGGATAAAAATAGAAGTTAGTTGCTGTTTTAAACCCATAAAAACCTGTCATACATGTTCTGTCCATTTCTCAGAATGAAATATTTTCTTCAACACTCCCCTCAGTGTTTCTACAGCGACTGAGTAAAGAATCAGTCATTTTTTCAGTGACGTGTGCATTATAAATATTATCTTTATCTGTCTTTCCATTCTATATCAGAATTTTGACAGCCATTATAGTGCAAACTTATGTAGAACACACACACACACACACCAATTTAGAGTGTCTTAAAGTAATCATATCTGTCTTTCTGACAATGTTTAGTGGGTAACGGTGGAAATCGCAAAGGAAGAAGTCGAAAATGGAAAGATTTTCTGCGTTTTCCTCACATAAACGAGTGCAGAGAGCTGGAGAACAGCATCGGTAAGATTACGGTTGGGGAAGAATCCAGGTGTATTTTTTGAGAGCATAACACTAAACTGAAGCTCCTGTCATGCAACCTAAATGACTGTTAGTTTCTTTTTGTTACATAATTTCCTGTTGTTCATTAAGTGTGTGAACACCCTCTTCTGATTAACACGCTTTTATAGGGCACTTAATTTCATTTGACACCAGTCCTAATGTAACACACAATGCGTTCTGTAGAGCTGAGTGTGAACAGTTTGGGAGGGACATGCCTCGCCTGACAGTGACCGTGTGCTTAACACAGGTCTATATTAACACCAGTTCCTTACTGAGCACTGATGACATCAGAATCTCTTCTGACACCACACTGTTCAAATAAACATTTGTTGAAGAAATTTTGCGTGTTGTTTTGCTCTGTGTTGGCTATAAAGTGTGTTTCAGTAACTTCTCATTTCTGTCTCAGAACGAGATTATGAATTTCTGTGTGTGAAACAGCCCATCGGAAAACAGCTGTTCCGACTCTTCTGTGCAACGAAAACTGAGCTGCAGAACTGCATTGACATCCTGGATGCAATGGTACCCAAGTTTAGTTCAGCCTGAATCTGTAATGAGTGGATTTGTTCTGTAGCTGCAGGGTTCTGCTGTGTAAAGTCAGATTTCTTTATGCAGTGAATGTATTTTTAATAGGAGGAGTACGGGGTCACAGCGGATGAAAAGAGAAGAAACGTTGGCAATCAACTTATCACAAAATATCTCAACAGCTCAAAGGTATCAGACTTCATACACACTCAATATTCTGGTTTAACTGGATGACACTTTACTGACTGCATTTACAGCTGAATAATCAAACCCAAGTTAGGCCATGTCTCAGAAACTTTTTTAAAATCTAGATTATTTAAGTAAAATGACTCAGGTTTAGATTTAATTTGTGTCTAGGAACCCAAGTATTATGTAGATGGACTGTATTGAACACATGTTTGAGTTTGTAAATGTGTGCAGTTTGTTAACAGCGTGCAGGATGTGTTGAGGATACAGCTGGAGATGTGCAGATTTAGTCTGGAGTATGAAGCATCTGAAGACATCTTCAGTCAATGCCAAACGTTAGTGTCACAACATTTCTCCTCTCTGTGCATCATCAGACGTTGTTTCATGAGTTCTGATGTGTTTCTGTGTGACAGAACCGTTCACGAGTATCTGAGTGGAGCTCCGTTCACAGAGTACCAGCAGAGCATGTTCTTCGACCGGTTCCTGCAGTGGAAGATGGTGGAGAGGTAAGATTCAGATGTGTTCTTCTGTTAGAGATGTTTGTAAGGCAATCAGCTGTTCTTCTCATACGTTTGTGAATGTGTTTGTGTGTCTGATATCAGCTGGGTTTCTGTCCTGTGTTTTTATTTGAGTTTCTACTCTATTCTAGTTAATTTTGTTTAAACTTTATCACTGTTCTTGAACTTTAAGAACTTAACACATATAACTCAAAGTAACACATATAACAGCCAATATAAGTTAACACATAAATATAAGTTAACACATAAAATAGGTTTTGTGCAGATTGTATTTTTTTTGTGATATGTGCAGGCGACCAATCACCAGAGATATATTTCGAGAATACCGCATTTTGGGAAAAGGAGGATTTGGGGAGGTAAGAGCACAAAAATACAAAAGTTTAAATCAGATCAGAAAAAAGAGGAAAGAAACATGAAGCGTGTGGTTGCAGGTGTGTGCGTGTCAGTCTCGAGCGTCAGGGAAAATGTACGCCTGTAAAAAACTGGAGAAGAAACGTGTGAAGAAGCAGAAGGGAGAAAAGATGGCCCTCAATGAGAAACAGATTCTAGAAAGAATCAACAGCAGATTTGTGGTGAGAGAAACTGCACTAATAATGTTGTTTACATGTGTGGATTACAGATACAAATCCTGCAGAATCTCTGGTGAACAACTTGGTCATTTAACTATATGCTGATTTATTCATGCTGCATGTGTAAGTTTTATAAGCATCTGTTCTGAGAAATGTGTCATGATTTGGCTGTTGTAGGTGAGTTTGGCTTACGCCTACGAGACTAAAGATGTCCTCTGTCTGGTGTTGACGCTGATGAATGGAGGAGATCTGAGGTTCCACATCTATAACATGGGCACACAGGGGCTCCACAGAGAGAGAGTCCAGTTCTATGCTGCTGAGATCCTCTGCGGTCTGGACCACCTGCACCAGAACTCCATTGTTTACAGGTGGGCAGAAGCATCTTCAGTTCAAATGCTGTTTGATGTTTAATGGGCTGAATGCATCTACAGTTAATCATCAATACTTATGTGACCTGACCTACTTTTCTGAAAATAAACAGCCGGGCTAGTGTCTGATAAATATGCGTTTGGTTTCTAACAGAGATTTGAAGCCAGAAAATATTCTGCTGGATGATGATGGTATGTACGCTTCCCCTGAACACAAAAGACAAACTGTCCAAACGAGTTTCTCTGCTGTACAACTTTCTATTTGACGTCTCAAATTTCCCAGCATGTTCTATTTTGGTCACAATCAACTGTTTAGCAAACACAGCACCAGGAAACGTCTCCAAAACATTTTCACAATCATAACACAGAAACTCATTTTAGGAATTATTAGGGCAGAGATGTGAAATTGATAAACATTTTGTCACTGCTAGACAAATACAAACTCACACATAAACAGTAAAAATGTGAATGAAAACAAGTGTAAACACGATACTGTAAAACAGTGAAAGTTAAAGTTGTTGTGTTGTGAAGTTTTATGTTAATACAGAAATCAGCTGTTGAGCGAGTACCTGATAGGTTAGTTTGTGGTTGTGTTGTCTGTCAGGTCACATCAGGATTTCTGATCTGGGTTTGGCTGTGATTCTAAAGGAGGACCGACTGGCTAAAGGCAGAGTCGGCACGCTGGGGTACATGGGTATGAATTACACAGTCTCTGCTCTAAAGTGACTACATGTTTTTATTAGCATAACTTACAGTTTTGTTGTTGTGTGATGTTTTTAGCTCCAGAAGTGATCAGTAACAAACACTACGGCTTCAGTGTGGACTGGTGGGGTCTCGGCTGTCTGATCTATGAGATGACCGCCGGAAATCCTCCGTTCCGTAACCACAAAGAACGAATTCCACGAGAAGAGACGGAGAAGAGGGTTCTGGAGATGCCGGTGTGTTACGGGAACAAGTTTGATGAAGTCACAGCAATCATCTGCCAAAACGTAAGACTGCGTTTCATTTACACACCTCAAATCACTGTTAAACACAGTTAAACTCATCAGGAATTATTTTCTCTCTACAATAAAAACAAAACAACAAACGTTCAGTCTCATCTGATGTATTAATAAAATATTTGTGAAATATTGTGGAAATGTCACAAGCAAATTCTTATTTACGTTTTTTAGTCAAAACTCTTTGTTTTCTTTCAGCTCTTGGAAAAAGACCCGCAGGAGCGTCTGGGCTGCAGTTCTGAGAACGGAGCCGAGGTCATCAAAGCTCATCCGTTCTTCAGCAACATCAACTTCACCAGACTGGAGGCCGGGCGGCTGGACCCGCCGTTTGTTCCTGATGTGAGTCGCAGCAGATCCCAACTAACAGGTTTAGGATGAAAAAGGCGTTTCCTAAACAAATCCTTTAAGAACATTCAGATTTCCAAAAACTAACAATAACATTCATTTTAATACATGATGTTAAACGTTTTCTACTGATGTTACTGCTAAACAGCGCTTTGATAGCTTTAAGAGAACTTTAAGAGAATGTTAGCGAGGCTAGGGTGTTTTATGACAGCTGAATTCAGAGCTCATCATCATCACCTTCTCATGAGGAACCTTCTTCTGTCCATCAGCCCAGAGCGGTTTACTGCGCAGATGTTCTGGACATCGATCAGTTCTCCAGCGTTAAAGGCGTCGTCCTGGAAGAGATGGATCACCAGTTCTACAGCAAGTTCAACACAGGAAGTGTGTCTGTGCCCTGGCAGAACGAGGTGAGCTGGGGCACTGTGTGTTTGTGTGTGAGGTGCTTGTGTAGCTCAACTGGTAGAGGATTGTGTTAGCAGGGCAAAAGTTTGTGGGTCTGGTTCTGAGGAAACACACTGAACACATATAAACACATACATAGTGAAATCACTATTCCAAAATAAAGATCGTATGATTTTCTTTCAGATGATTGAAACTGAGTGTTTTAAGGACTTGAATGTGTTTGGCTGGGGAGGCACAAGAACCCCGAGTCTGGACCGGAGTGCGACGATTCCGTTCAACGGTTCTGATCCGCATCCCAACAACCGCAGTCCGCCGGAATACACGCGGCACAGACTGCTGCACCGCATCTTCAGGAGACGCGTAAGAACCAGTGAACTTCATCACACAGACATGAATAATGTCGCCACACTCCATAAAACAACACGCAGGAAATTTGATTGTAATCTTTGGGTTGTGTTGTAGCACAGGGGCCGGTCCGCTGAGCCCATCTATCAGCCCAACAACAGCCAGGGTTCAGATTCAGGGTGAAATAAAGGAGTGAAAACACCAGCCAACCAAAACGTACCTACAGAACATCCTACAGAAAACACTCACTGTGACTCCAGACTGTAATCTCTGCTATTAAAAACTCTGCACAGGACTCAGATGTACATGTGCTGTATAAACCCTCTCTGAGGAGATCTGAAGACCATTTTCATATTTTAAAAACGTTTATTCATTTGTTTTGTATACATTTTTTATAACAGACTGTGAACATGAAATGTTTTTTGGTTGCATGAATAAAATTCTACAAAAAAAGGAAATAAACTGAAAAAAGTTGGTTTGGGGCATTATTAAAACCAGTGTATACACCTTTTGAATGACTACAACTCAATTAACAAATAAACAAGAAAACAAGAGCTGCAGATGCAGAAGATACACACATCACAGCATTTAACAGCTCATGTACAATCAGCCTTAAACAGAACAGACACATTGTTAAACATTGTAATGATGTTTTCAGGAAAATTAAACTGTAGAACAAAGATAAAACTGCAATGAGGAAATGAGTCTCTTAACATCATACATGAGTTTTGTTCTGTATGGAAAAACAACAAAACGAAAACATAAATACTAAAGCTGCTGTGACTGGTTCATGAACAGCACAACAGTGTTTATGAACGTGTTCATACTGGGAAATATGTTGTCTTTTAAGAGTGTGTTCTCATGTAGCTGGACTCGGGTGGGTTACCCTCCCATGGGTAGCTGGACTCGGGTGGGTTACCCCTCCCATGGGGGGCTGCGACGACCGTCCACGTCTGTCTCCACGTGGTACAACATATCAGCCAGTGTGTGTTCAATAACAGCCCCCCAGCCCATGTCACTGATCTGATACAGAAACACATTCACACACAGTACAGTTACAGCTCTCAGATCATTACAGATTTTAAGCGTCTATGAAACAATAAAATGATTTGATGTGGAATATAAAGTTTTACACTCACCGGCTGATACTTCATGTCTTTCGGTGGGTGTTGGTAGTGCAGTGCGGCCCAAAATTCACAGACATCTGAAAAAGCACTTAAAGTTATCTTCACTTCAGTCTGTAGTACAACACCATCTAGTGTACCGGCAGGGTAAGCACACCCTGACTCGGAAAACAGCATCATAACATGTTTGTGATGACATCATTACGACATAAGCGATGACGTCATTATGACGCACTCGGACTCACTTGACTGCTGCTGGTTGTTTTTAAACTCTTCTCTTTTAAACTCCACGTAATCTTTCTCCTTAAAGTACAGGTTTAAACTTGATCAGAGCCTTTGAATAAAAACCACACAGATGTTAAAACTCAAGTTGCACAATACTGTGAAATAAAAACACAACAGTTTTCACAAAACCTGCAATCACCATAAACATCAGAGCCGTGATGTTTTAATAACATGTCTGTGGTAACACGGTTTTGAAACTACAGGTATTAAACCAGTTACTTCTATTATTAACAGCTGTTATTCATTTTTTTGTTTTCTGCATCTCCAGTATCTTTGTAGGGCAGCCACAGGAAATGACGTCATTAAAGCAGAATGTAGCCCCGCCCACACCGTGAGAAGATGCTGAAGTGGCTCCACAGACGCAACACGTGTTTCACATTAACGTCAGGAAAAGTTGCTTTTTCATGCTTGTTAGAAAACAAACAAACACAAACATTGCGTTATGTTTCACTCTTTTAATCGGTTTACGTAATGCTTGTTAAACCAGGTCATGCATTTGTTAGTTGTAATAAAATTATTTATTAAGAAGAAATGTGTAACGATGTTTTGGAAACTGACTATTTTTAGCTGTCAGATGTTTTTATCTTGAAGCCCTTGTTTGGTGCTGCTGGTTTTTCAATGCATCAGTTCGTTTGTAACTCTCTTGAGACTCTGTCTGAGACAGTGTGGCTGAAGAGTGCTGGATAGATCCAGCCCTGTGTCCTCAAAACAACATGAATAATGATGAAGGAATTTGTCTTTCGGAACATCTTTGTGGCTGATGTTGACCTGTTAAGTGAGAAAGAAACATGCATCCCATTCAGTGAGTCTGGAAACTTACAGTAAGTGAGTAATTTTGCTGAATCTGTCAGACGTACATTAGTAATGATCATTTTGCTGCCAAAACTAGTTATTTTTTGCTTATTTTTAAATAAACCCAAACAATTATTATCAAACATTTTATTTTGCAAACAAGAAAAGCAAGAATTGTGCTTGTTTTTCTTTGTATCTCTCTCTTTCTCTCGTCCCCCAGACCCCTCCCCTAAATCCTGTTTCCTTTTTTCCGTCTGGATGTGTCTCTCTCACTCACCCACTCAGAGGGGGATGTTCATGAAATTCCATTCCACTGGAGGAGGGAAAAACAGGCACCATTCTGGTACATCTGAGGTCCCCTCCAGCTTCACAGATTCCTCTGCAGCCCAGAAGATCCAAACATGTAGGTGATCTGCTGTGAAAGCCTGTCTGATGCACCATTTAATCCTGACGCTGTCACAGGTCTTGCTCAAACTCTTTCACTCTTTTACTCTTTTCACTCTTTTACACAGTTCTGCTGGAGTGAAGAAGATTCCAGACGAAGATGCAGACATCGAGGGTTCCTCTGTGGGCAGCATTGCTTACTTTGTGCTGGATTCTGATATTTGTGAGTAATTTTGAAATAGTTGAGGCTGCCAAGACCAAACAGAGAAGCAGAAACATCCAGACGAAAGAAAACAGCAACATCAGCTCTAAAAGAGAAGTAGTAAAGGATGGAGTTTCAGAAGACACTCAGATGGATGAAGCTGAGGAAGAAAAATCAAAGGTTAAAAAGAGCCCTGAGGAGGTGTTAGCTGGTAAGCAGCGCTTCTGAAATAACTGCAGACCTTCTGACTGAATTCACTCAGTGGTTTAGCTGCAGGTTTTGATGAGGGTTGATGTGTGTTTATGATAATGACACAGAACATTTCACAAACGTTTCTATTTAGCAAGAAAAATGTTAAAACTGTTATTTTGAAAATTCTAGGAATGTTCAGTTTTTTATTTGTGGTATTATAAGCATCTCTAGCGCTTTTAAAACGCAGAGTTTTGATATACATTATATATATGCAGTTAAAAAAGTTCTACTAACATTATTGTAAGAACATTTTTGATATGTTTGAGAGAACTTTTAGAGAACGTTAGGTGTGTATTTGGCTCGGTCTGAAGCTCTTGTGGTTATGCAACGTTTGTGGCTACAGCAGCTCTGCTCAGACCATTGACACACATTCTGACTGCTGTGAGTCGTGTGGAAATGAGTTTACAGCTGGAGGTGTGGATGACAATCACAGATGGCTTCTGAAACATTATGGGTCTGGAGAACAAAAGTGTGATTCCATCCTCACCACTCTGTAACGTTTATCTCTGTTTAGCTGAGGTCAGAGTTTGGGGTGGTTTGGAAACAGTCAGGAAAAGAGATTTGAGAGCAACATTTGGTTTGTATTGAAAGATTCCTGTGTCATGAAATTGTCCATGTGTGTGACATGGTTCAGTCCCGTAGCTTTAAAGATGATAAACAGACGCATGTCTGATGATTGTCAGGAGGTCGCTGAGAGGACCAGACGCAAGCTTACATAGTGATCCAGCTAACAGCTAAACGTTGGCTAACGTTCTGTAAAGGTTATCTCAAAGGGATTGAAAATGTTTTCACATCCAGAAGAGAGAGAGAGAGAGGGATTATATTTATGTTTCCACTGTCTGGAATTAATCTGTCTATATTACTTCCACAGTAGTTTGATTAGTTTATGGCAAATGTGTTTCTTTCATTTGTTTAATTTGCTCTTTTGTTCATCTCTGTTTGTGCACAATTATGATTTTAATCAAAACCAGGAACAAAGTCTTCAGCTTGTAGAGAAAACCTCAGATCTCAAACACATCTCAGTCTGTGCTCACCAGTGCCAAATACACTCAAGTCTGTAATCCACAGTCTAGGCCTAAATATTTATCACTAAATAAATGAACTAAATGAAGTTGGTTTCTACACAACAAAACCTGAAAGTTAAACTTCAGTCGCTCAGATTTAGTCACGCTGCTCTTCTCTTATTGTTTTGACATGTGTTTCATTTTAAGAGATCGGTTCCGTTTCCCTCAAATCTTCTCTACAACTTTCTCTCACCAGCCAAAGCAAAGAAAGCGGCTGAGAAAGAAGCTAAAGCCAAGAAACCCAAACCCACCAAAAAACCCAAACCACCAAAACCCACCAAAAAACCCAAACCACCAAAACCCACCAAAAAACTCAAACCACCAAAGCCCACCAAGAAGCCCAAGGCCCAGAAGCCCAGCACCACACCGAAGAGCAGAGAGTCAAGCCCGTCCAGAAAACCTAAGATGGAGGAAGAGGAGGAGAAGTTACGGCTGGAGCTGGGCTGGGACAGACGTGAGTACTGTACATACTGTACATACATACATAATGTACATACATACTGTACATACTGTACAAATCTCAGACAGCTTTTCAATCAGTGGAAGCCAATGGAAATGAGGTTTTGTGCTTCAGGAGATACTTGATATATTTCTGTCTTCAGTTCCAACAGAATCATCCAAGAAGACGGAAATAGAGAAACCAGATCATGGTACGAAAGCAAACAACATTTACACGACAGAATCCACAGAGCAGCATCTGAGCAGCCAACATTCTCAGTGATGTGTGTGTTTCTGTAGACTCCCACAGCAGGAGGACCACAGCACCTCCTCCGACGAAGGAACGCGACCCTGATTACTGGGACGCCAGACGTATGTGTGCAAAACAATCATGTTCTTTAATCAGAGTGAGACCGAAGCTCTGCTGAACTCTTCATTCTCCTCTAGATGAAGTTTCAGAACCCGACCTCCTACCTGAAAACAAAAAGCCCTCCAGCAGCACAGACGACCCAAACATATACCTACCAATCCCAGGTAATTATACTGACAGGTGAACAAACAGAAGGGGGCGGCTCTTTTAATTTGGGCCAATAAACTTCAGAGAACATCCTGGTAACTGCACGGCAGTACTCTGGTAACACCTTTACAGACGACCATTCTTAGGTTGTAAGAATGTTTCCCTAATGTTTTAACAAAACAAAAAAGTAACAAAACAAACTCTGAATTCATGTAAATAAATACACACTTATATGTTCTTATTTTCCTTTAGAGGAAATCACGAGTTCCCCTCCAACAGTTGCTCCATGGTATGAGGAGTATGATTATGCTGACTGTAAGATACTAATATTAAAAAGCTTTTTCATGGATTTCAGATCTTGTTTCTTTTAAAACTGATTTGCTGTTTCTGACATCAGTGGCTGCAAAGAAGTTAGAGAAGGAGATGGAGAGAGCGAGAAAAGCTAAAGAGGAGAAAGGTTTGAACATTAGACTGTTTCTGCTGCGTGAAGTGAGCTTTTTTCTTCTAAAGCACATCTGCTCTTTATTTAGTTTGGACTGTTATTGTGACCATTATTTTCAAGAGAATTATGCAAACAAAATTTCTGTAACGCAGACATTAACTGTCTGATGACTGTTTGTAGATTTCCTGTGAGTTAGTAAAACTTCCATAATTCAGTCCAAATGACATACTGTCTCTCTGTTCCCTGAAACAGCAGAAAAACTGCGGAAAATGTGGGAGGAAGAAGAGGAGGAGAAAAAAAAGCAAAACGTTCCCCTCGCAGAGCCAAAGAGTGAGTATTTCTGAAAAACAGCCGCTGAACACATAATAATTAGAGCAGAAACAACACACACGCAAGATCAATGTGTCAATGTTTGGTTCTGTCCCTCAAACGGTTCCTCAGAACTCATTTTCCGTGACTTCAGAGGACAGAGTCAGAGCTGAAGTGATTAAATGCCAAAGCTGACATGTTCTTGCCCCAAATGGTTCTGGTGTCCAGCTGGATCTGGGCCTTTTTGGACTCAGTGTTAAGATTTTACAATCTTACAGGCCAGAACCACTGCTGGCTGCAGAATCTGTCTTTGTTCAGCACAGTTTCCTCTGTCAAGCAGCCAGTAAGCTGCCCAGCCTATAATTTAAGTTGTAGGAACGCTGCCCTAACATTTCCATTAAGTAACAAAAATGTAAAAAAAGTTACTTTAAAAGTTCTATTTTCTATTTGATGTATCTATGTTTTATAACTTTTAATACATTCTATTAATGTTACTACAAAAACATTTTTATAACTTTGAACTTTTAAAGAAGGTTATACAACATTCTGAGAATGTTCCTTGTTGACTGGGTGCTCAGAGTTTTCAGGGTTCTCATAAGAGTTGTCTTAACTCTCTCTTCTGCTCTAGAATGTCCTCCTCTTGGCCTGGAGTCCCATCGAGTGGAAGATGATCAGATTCTAGCATCTTCTATGTCTCATCATGGATTTTCAGCTCTGAGGGGGCGTCTGAACATGCAGGTAAACATCAAACTTTTCAGAGTCTGTAGAACCACTACAACACATTTTGAGGTGTGTGTGTGTTCAGAGCTCTGCAGATGAAGAAGATGTTTATGGTGGAGCGTGGTGTGCAGACACAGAAGAGAAGGAGCATTGGTTTCAGCTGGACGCCCATCGTGAGGTGGAGTTTACTGGAGTCATAACGCAGGGCAGACACTCAGAGTCAAAGTGAGCGGTCTCAACACACACCTGAAAACATCTCAACGTCCTTCTGAAAACCTCTGCACAACCCTCAACTTAATCTTCTGCTTTACTTTCTTTCCAGCAACGATTTTGTGTCATCATACTTTGTGGCCTTCAGTAACGACAGCCGTGATTGGACGGTGCTTCATGATGGTTATGCTGAATGGGTTAGTGGTCAAACTTCTGACCGGTTTAAAGACATGATGTTAAAGCTGGTCACTCAGGTGCCGAGATGTTTTCCTGTGGTTTCCTGTCTTGCAGCTCTTCTATGGGAATGTGGACAAGGAGACTCCGGTGATGACAGAATTCTCTTATCCCGTGGTGGCGCGTTACATCCGTGTTCTGCCGCAGAGCTGGAACGGCAGTTTGTGTATGAGACTGGAGGTGCTTGCCTGCCAATTACCCAGTAGGCATTGCAGTTTTATATAACGACAAATGTTTTAATGGAATGTTATGAAAATTAAAAGAAAAACTTTTTTTAAAAAACTAGAGGATTAAACATTCTTTGTTAAACCTTTTCAGTGACATAAGCTGCAAACAGTTAAACTTAAACTTTTGTTTTTAAGAATAAACAGTGAGTTTCTGTGCACAGAATTTCTAGATGATTTGGTTTGTGTAAGAGGCAAAATAAAGGTCTAACTACTCCTATCATCAGCCAGTTACCTGACGGAGAACGACGTTTCACCCACCGATGATCTGGATTACAGACACCACAACTACAAAGAGATGAGACAGGTGAGGTGATTCCACTCAGGGTCAAGGGTGAGATTCAGATCACATACCGACACGTCCAGTGTGAAGTCCAGACTCTGTTTTGTGGCTGTGATCTGGTTAAGCAGTTGATCCTGGAGTCACTCTGGTTTCTGTTTCATCAAACGATTCCTGTGTGTAAACAGATGATGAAGGTGATAAATGAAGAATGTCCAAACATCACCCGAATATATAACATTGGAAAAAGCTCTCAAGGGCTGAAGATGTACGCCATGGAGATCTCTGATAATCCAGGAGAACATGAAACAGGTACATGACCAGCTAACAGAAAATGTTCTTTCTCTAAAAGTTCCCTCATATTTTACTTTGACACATACAGGATCATCATCGCTGGTTGATTATTAGTTTGTGACTTTATTCAGATCTTTATGTTGTGGTGCAGTAATCACCTGTGTGTTCTGTCAGGTGAGCCAGAGTTCCGTTACACCGCAGGCCTTCATGGGAACGAGGTTCTGGGTCGGGAACTTTTGCTCCTCCTGATGCAGTTCCTGTGTAAGGAATACAACGATGAAAACCCCCGCGTACGGCGCCTCGTGGAAGGAGTTCGAATCCATCTGGTGCCGTCGCTGAACCCAGATGCGTACGAGCTCGCTTACGAGACGGTCCGACTCCACCTACAAACATCAGTTCTGTCACTTTCATTAGAGTTCAGCGGACGCTCACTGTGTGTTTATGGTTCTCCAGGGTTCTGAGATGGGCAACTGGGCTCTGGGTCATTGGACAGAGGAAGGATACGACATTTTCCAGAACTTTCCCGATCTAAACAGCATTCTGTGGGGTGCGGAGGACAGGGGATGGGTGCCGCGGATCATCCCAAATCACCACATTCCCATACCGGAAAACTTCCTCAACGGTTCTGTAAGTAAAACAGAAGAGAGAGAGGGAGAAAGAGAGTTAGAGGCCTAAACTTATTGTTGTGAACGCTGTTTTATTAACAGTGTTTTAAACACTGATCTGTTATGCAGGCCTGTTTGTGTTTATTTTTAAAAAAAAAAGTCACAGATTGCAGGTTTGAAAAAGAATAATTATGATGGCAAATTCCTTCATCAAATAATCTGCGTTTAGGTGGCTGTTGAGACGAAAGCCATCATTGCTTGGATGCAGAGAACGCCGTTCGTTCTGGGGGCAAATCTGCAGGGTGGGGAGAAAATTGTTACCTACCCCTTTGACATGCAGCGTCCGCCCCGGGCCACGGGGGCCGACAGCAGGGGGAGACCACCAGGGTTGGAGTATCACCAGATGAACGAAGAGACCTGGGCAAGGATCCAGAGACAGAATGAGGGGGCTCTGCGCGAGACCGCCGACGAGAACCTGTTCCGCTGGCTGGCCATGACGTACGCTCACAGTCACCTCACCATGACGGAGAACCACCGCGGCTCCTGCCACACCGATGACATCACGGGCGGACAGGGCATCATCAACCGGGCCAGCTGGAAACCTGTCGTGGGCAGTATGTGATGTCATAACACTCACCGATTTAGACTTGGTAAAGTGCTCAGTTTATAATAACAGTGTGAATGTTTTGTGTTTTACAGGCATGAATGACTTCAGCTACCTGCACACAAACTGTTTTGAGATCTCCGTCTTTCTGGGCTGTGATAAGTTTCCTCATGAGTCAGAACTGGCATTGGAGTGGGAGAACAACCGGGAGTCTCTGCTGGCCTTCATTGAACAGGTCAACACCGGCTGAGAGCCACTTTAAACGTTAATAAAATTAATAAAGCGATTTAAAATATCAAATACTAAAACTGATGCCAAGGCCCAGCAAGATTCAAACTAACATCTCTAACAGTWAARTRAAGAAATTCAGTTTTTACTTTCTTTGTCTTTGGCTGTTGAGAGCTTTGATGCTGTTAGCAGATACAGAATTAACTTCCTTTATTTCAGAGGTAGTGATTGATCTGTGACTCGCAGGTGCATCGCGGTGTTAAAGGTGTTGTGAGAGACACTGATGGGAATCTCCTGGCAAATGCTACAGTGTCTGTGGAGGGCATCAAACATGACGTCAGAACAGGTGCTCAGCTAACCGTTTGTAACATTATTAGTTGTAACATTGATTTTATTTGAAGGAAATAACTAAATAGGAATCATATGCCAATGTTAGGGGAATGTTCTGTGTTTGCTTGGTAGCACAGAAATATGTGCTAACCAGTTACACTAAACGCAGCTGGACTGCATTGGTGTAGTTAGTGAACATAACCAGTCATTTGCATGTTTGCTTTTTCCAGCTGTCACAGGTGATTACTGGCGACTGCTAAACCCGGGCGAGTACCGCGTGACGGCGCGGGCAGACGGCTACTCATCACAGACTCGTCTCTGCGTCGTCGGCTACGACGCGCACGCGACGCCCTGCAGCTTCACTCTGACTAAATCTAACTGGGCTCGGATCCGACAGATCATGGCTCAGAGTGGGAAAAGACCCAGAGTGACGGGACCCAGACCCGTCAACCCAAACAACCGCGTCGGTGTTGAGAGTCCCCGCGCCGCTGCGACTTCTGCCAGCCCCGCCAGCCCCCAGAACGAACGCATGCGCCGTCTGCGACTGATGCGGCTGCGCAGGATGCGGCTGGAGAGGATGAAGGCCAGTGCTACCACAACGACCGCAACAACTACCACCACCACCACCACGCCTCCACCCACCACAACTACAGCACCCACAACAGAGGCCACGACCTGGTGGCTGGACTCATGGTTCGGCGAGGACAGTTTCACCACTCAAGACTATAACTTTGAGTACAGAATCGATGATTATTAGAAATGACTCTTATTGATGACAAATGTGGATCTCAATGTTCATTTTCTGGTGTTTCTGATTGTAAGGTTTTAAACTGCAGAACAAGTTCTCTGTGGAACAGAGTAGAAAAGACAGGAAACAGCATCTTTATTTAATTCAAAGTATCTTGTGTGAACACTAGCAAGATGCCTTTGTAGAAAAATGGAGCCATTTCTGTTGAATATATGAGCTGTCCTCCAATCAAATGCTTGTATACACCATTATTACAATGTGCACATTTTTCAATAAAAATAAATACAATAAAACAAAAAAAAAGTTCATTAGTTTATTGATTTGAATGTGTAATACAATCACATACAAAACTGGCCTGATCTCTGAGCTGTTGCATAAACTGCTTAGATTAGTTAAATGAGTAAATATTTCTTTAAGACTGGTCATAACTTTTAAAGTAACTTGAATACAATATGTAGGACTGATTACAGCTATAAAACTAGTTCTTAAGACAGTCTTAACTTAGTGGCCATGCATATGTGGTGGTCAGTTTATATAGGCAGGGCTCAGACATCACACATCACATTACATTACATGTGATTGACTGTGATTGTTGTGATTCTGCAGTGTTCAGGAGTTCATGACCTTCACCACTTCTCTGATAGTTGAGCGGTCAACGTTGGGCAGCCGGGCGTCTGTTAAAGAACAAGGTCTGTAGACACTGAGTGTGTGACCTGGTGATGGGCTTTAATGTGATATTACATCTGTGAGGTGTTTGTGTGCGTTTCCTCAGAGTACGTCCACGTGAGAAATGACAGTCTGGGGGGAGTTGTGATGGCAGACACTGAATACCCCTCCAGAGTGTTTCACCTTACTGGACAAGGTACGTCTGAATATGTGAATGGACGGTTTTTAGAAAGATCAGTTCAAGATGTGACGGGTTTGTGATGTTCTGCAGGTGCTGGACGAGTTCTCCAGACAGGTGAACAGTATCGACTGGCCGTCCGGGTCACCAGCTACCGTTCAGTACACGGCGCTGGATGGTTACCTGGCTAGATATCAGGTTAGTTACCCGTGGGTAAGTTAACGGCGTCAGATCAGTAGATCACTGGTTATAAAGGCGCTTGATTTATTTACATGTTTCATTTTGCCCTAAATTTGATGTTCAGAATCCGCGTGAGGCGGACGCCATGAGCAAAGTTCAAGATGAGCTGCACGAAACCAAAATTATTCTGGTGAGCATCAAGCTGTAACAATGTCAAGCTGTTCTGTGCTGTCAGTGTTCAGTCAACGCAGATCATACAGTTTCTGCACGTATAATACGCAGCACAACACGATGGAGTCTCTTCTGGAGAGAGGAGAAAAACTGGATGATTTAGTGCAGAAGTCTGAACATCTTGGAAACCAATCAAAAGCCTTTTATAAAACGGTCAGTACCATAAGCCCTAGCAACACCATAGTAACCTAGCAACCACACAAAAACTTGTTTCTATGTATTTGGTTCTCAGTTTAGTCAGAACAGTTGAAACACTTTTAGATGTTTAATGGTTGATTTGTGTTTTCTAGGCACGCAAGCAGAACTCCTGCTGTGAGGTCATGTGATCTTTCTTTTCCTCTCTTTCTCTTATGCTGCTGTGTTCAGCGTGCAGCAGTCATAGTAAATGCCATCAGAGAGACGGCAGAGGCGGCTGATTTCCCATGATGCACCACATGATGTTTGCTGCCGGTTGGTGTTGTTTAAGAACTTGTTGACTGTTCCTCAGGGTCTGACACAAACTCAGAACCGGACGGATTACAGCATGGAGGGGCACGAGTTTTAGTCCCCGCTGTGCCTTATTTTAGACAACAGCGTGTTGATATCAAACGCATTCAGACTGTTTATTAGACTTACAAATGCAGGACATTCTGAAAACATGCTGCATAAGTTCAGCTTTCAGTTTTGATGGTCTTGTAGAGAACAGTGACTGTAGTGTTTCGTTTAAAGTGTTAAATAACCTGTTATATATTGTGTTCATAACCTATATTTGAGTATGTGATTGACCATTACTGTGTATACGTGTGTAAGTGACCAAAAGTTCAGTTGCTGAAGTTCTGTACAGTTCTTGTGTTTTTCAGTGTAAATAAAAACTGAATCATGTGGGTGTTGATTTTCTTTTTGTGACTTTTAATTGCAATTTTTTTTTTACTTTACTGTCTCTGCAAATATGAAACATTCCTGCCAAGTTTTGATGTGAATACAACATGTAATAAATAAACTGGTAGTTTATAAGGAATTTGCTCAGTGTGAAATGAATGGAGTTATTAATGGAGTTGTTTTTATTTGGTAATGCATACATGTGGTTTCCAGGCAACTGTTTAATATTCATAAGCTCCACCTCAGCTTCCAGTCTTCAGCCTTCCTGCAGGTGGCAGCGTTTCCAGCTCACTGATGCAGGAACACAGATCTGGACCGTCCAGAACTTCACAGGCTCTGCAGAACCTCCAGCAGAACAAACTGGCTGGACGCCGTGTTGCCGTTTCTCACACTGTGTGCGTCTTAAACACATTTGACACTGAAGGACCAGCATTGAGTTTTAAAACAGAAAGACATTTCACAGACCAACGAATTCAAGCCACACACACACATTGTTCATTAGTGAACATTGTTTGAAACTACTGTTAAAATTTTGTGGATTTCTTTGAAATAAAAAACTATAAATGCAATGCAATAGTTTAATAACATATGGCTTTATTCATAGTTTTCAAAACAACTGAAAGAATTAAAATATTAAACATGAAAATTTGTACAGCATGTAAAAAGTTTAACTAAAATGGTATCAAGTACAGCTTATGGGTTATAAGACACATGGGTTCATTTTACAAGTAACCTGTAACTGGTTACCAATCACAGTCTGACCAGAACAACCATAAACGCTACAGAGATTAAAAAAAACACCCACCACAAGTTTAATTGGCACTGATGTGTGAAAAATCTGAATCACAAAAAGACACACCGACACGCCAACAAGTTTTAGGTAAATTACTAAAATATGGAACAGCTATTAAAAACATGTAAAACACACAAATGCACAAACTATAAAACAAAGACATACAAACAGGGTCTTAAGCAAGAATAAACCTGATTCTGAAGCCCGACTCAACATGGCAAATCCTGGGAAATATTTGGCATTTGTGAACCTGAGCCACTGAACCTGAAATATCTCCACAAATCATCAAATGTCCAGAAGCAACAGCTCAGCACAAGCACCACAATGGCCCACATGTCCGGACACAAACATCAGGGTGATGGAAACGCTGTCCAGACCTTCCTGCTGGAGCTTCTCAGGTTCCTCTTACGCTCTGTGGTTGTAATCACTGACCATCTGTTTGATATGGTTTAATTTGGCCTTCAGGTATTTGCATCTTTTCTTCTTCACCTGGTAATCGCCGCCCTGCAGAGACACACAGATCACAAGATTATCAACAGTCTTACAGGTTCCTCACAGCAGTTCCACAGAAGAACCATAATTTTCCCCTAAGGAGGAAGGAAACCTTTTTATGGTTTCTATGTTAAAGGTTCTATATGGAGCCATTCAGCCAAAACTGGTTCCTGTATGTCATTGTAAACTTTAGATGAGGATGTTCTTCACTGTTGTGTTTCTGTGAGAAAACGTTGGTTCAGCTAATTCTTACCTTCTTTTGGTCTCTTAGTGCGTTATATTCGTCCATGGTGTCCTGTTACAAGAGAGACTCGAGTCAGCAACAGAAGTTTATGTCAGTTTCTCACACTGACATGACAAACATCACACACTAAACTTGTTTAAAATGAGAGAATGGATCCCATGTGGGTTTATTCCTAATTTACTCCAAAAATCTGAAGTTTTATTTAAAACCTATTTTAGGACCATCAGGGTTTTCCCCTCCATAAAACCCTGAAGATGTTTCTCACCAGGAACTGAGGACTTCCCTCCTGAAGGTCATCAAGTTCCTGGTCCACCTCAGCCAAACGTTTGTTGATCTGGTCCAGTTCTGCCTGAATTTCCTTGTACTCCTGAAGGTCTTGGTCAAACAGATGCTTGTACTCGTCTCGCTCTTCATCATTAACAATAGGAGGGAATTCACTGCAAAAACAAACACCTCACTTACATGTTGGGATCAGAATGGAGCTACATGCAGCACATTCTGCACTGCCTGTCACGTGACTCTGTAACGGATTAGCTCAGATTATTAGCTCAGTTTCAGAAGATAATCCACCTTGAGAACTCATCATCGTCCAGCTCATCTCCAGAGGAGCCGTAGTCCGTGTCGTAGTCCCGCCCACCAGCGGTGCGCGGACGGAGAGCCCGTCGTTTCTTGGGCCGCCCCACAGAACTGTTTATCTCCGAACCGCTGCTCAGAGGAAGTCCGGTCCGGACAGGAAGTTCATGTTCCACTGGCCTGAAGAAAATGTGCAATCAGTGACAAAGTACGTTTCAGTGTTGAGCAATTAAAAACAAACACCCTATCCATTAAATACGGCTAACCTGGTTAACTAGCAGGTTTCTCAGTCAGTTTTAAATTGTATATTAAGTATTGGACTTTTAAAGCACACACAGCTTTCTGCTCTGTCATGACGTCAATGCTGGTCAGATTTTTACTGGATAAGACAAATGTTTAGTTCACTGTGAAAACATTGCTTTCATTCCTCTAGTCACTGTTGTATCTGTTGAATTTCACTCTTCCAGCATTACAAAGCTTTCAAACTTCTAGCTGTTCGTTAAAGAGTTTCATAATTTCATCATTTAAATGACTGTTGCCAAATAAATGTTAAACTCTGATTGACACAAACTGTTATCAGTTATAAAAGATCAGAGGCTGAACTTACGGAGGACTCAAACTCTGAGGCGGTTTGTCATAATTTGTGCTGCTGTCATCCGGGTCACTTCTGCCCCCCCCGAATTTTGTTGGATATTCTGTCAGAACCGGATCAGGAGCTTCATTGACATCATTAACCTGCCGGAGAGTCACAACCACAGATATTAAACTACAGGTGCCAAACTAACAGTCACATCCGGATATTCAAATCCAGAAGTTAAAGCTGCAAACTGTAACTTTAGGTTAAAAACAGACATCAGATACTGATGTGCAGATCAGGCTTAAAATATCTCAAGCTGAAGCAGTAAGTTTATAATTATGATTTATAACCGAGCAGATTTCCAGAGAAATATCAGTTTCTGAACGCAGTAACGAAATGTATAAAGAAAGATGATATTTTATGTTTCAAACAGAGATTGTGACAGAGAGGCAAAAGAGGCAAAAGAGTCATGAAATGATGCATCTTAAAAACGAGGAAAATCTGATCTGGTGTGTTAAGATTATTATCATATTTAAGCACATTTGTGACATTCTCACAGAACGCTGAGTAACATGAACTTGTAATTACAACAAATCCAGACAAACCAAATATCTATTTTTCAATCTTTGACTGCAATTATTTCACGTTTAGCCATGATGTTAATAAAGCAAGTAAATTTATTTCACATCTGCATCAACATGGATTAAAAGCTGAACTTTCTTTACCCACATAAACATGATCACTGTCAGTTTTTAAGGTGGATTTTTAAGTTTAGGGTACAAACAGCAGATGAGTTTCAACACGTCTGTCCTGAGGGATCAAATAAGAACCACAAACCGCCTTAAAAACTCCTAATTATGCCACACAAATCTATTCCTGTCATCTTCTGATTCACAGCACAGTTTAATATCACTCAAACAGAGTAAATGTGTCAACTGGTTTCTGGTTAAACCGGTTAAACAAATTCACGCTCTTCAACCAAACAGAAAATCGAGACAAAAAAACAACACAGACATCCACGTTTGCTTAAAAACCTACAAATCTTACATTTTATTTCAACTTCACCTTTTATTTTAACAAACTCATATTTTGTCCATAAAATAAAAAACAGCTGTTTGCATTACAAATGCAAACAAACATGTGCCAAGTTCCTCATGCAAAAACAACAAGTAAGTCTATAATAATGTCTGGTTAATGTAAAATATCAGCACTGAAACTTCACAACAAACCACACCCAGAAACCAGTGCAGGGCCGCCCTCCCCCATCCACACACAAACTGGTCTAACAACCTACATCAGACAGAACAATACAGGCCACCTACATACACAGCACAAAACTCGACACTCTGACCTAAAGCCACTGCTAACCAAACCAGAGGAAGTGAAAACAGAAACCCAGGTGCAGAGTTTCTATGAAAGAGACCAAATTACGGTTCTAGATCACGATGAACATTTAAGGGCTCTTGTGCACACAGTGGATTAACTGTTCCACCAGTACCCATGGTTTTTTCTTAACTTAAGAGTTTCCCCTGGATTTTGTGTAGAGAACAACACTGCAGTAATCTCATGTGCACGTCACTTGCAATGAATTATGGGATATCTTAACCCATAACCATCTTTAATAATGAATTTTATGAGAAGGATTCATGAAAGATCAGAGAAAATCTGCTCACCCAGTCCTCCACATTCTGAGGAGAGTTGGGGTCTTCAATCTCCTTCACGCGCCTCCACAGGATGTTGTCTTTGCCGTGAGAGTTGATCCTCTGACGAGTTTTGATGGCAAAGACCATGATGATGATGAGGGCAGCTGTGACTATAAAGCCCAGAACGATAGCGATGGCCTGAGACGTGAAGAATGCAAAATGTTAGAAACATCTGATGAAAGCAAACACAGATAGACAGAGAGGAAACTCCATCTTACCTCCTGAGGGTCCACGACGCAGTAGTGATACAGGTACTGGTTCACAAATGCGCCTGACATCTGAGGCTGCTGGTAGGCAGAACACATGGCGTAGACCTGATTAAACTGCATGGAACCGGACGTTTGTGCCATTGGGTAAACCGTCACGATGTAAACTATCGTGGCGACCAACATGAGGAAGGCCAGAATAGCGCTGATGATTATAACAGCCAGGTAGAACTTCCTGCCCCGAGACGTTTTCTGATGCGAGATGATTATGATGAAGATGATGAGAAGAGCGATGAAGGAGATGATCGCCATAGCGATCATGAAACCCTTGCCCTGTCTGGGGTCGTTCTGAGAGCCAAGGATGCCGTAACCAAAACCTCCGTAACCTCCCATTCCATAGCCGGCTCCTCCGAACCCACTGCCGTAGGAACTCCCGTAAGAACCACCATAGCTGCCTCCGTAGGAACTTCCATAGGTTCCAAACCCAGCCATCCCAGCATCGGTGTCCCAGGCCAGCGTGGAGGCGACACACACGAAGATGCCCACACAGCAGATCACAGAGATCACACACATGATCTTTATGATGCCCGGGGGGGACGTCCAGCGGTAGAAGTGCTGGAACTCATCGTCAGGGTAGTAGGAGTACGCCGGCTGAGGGACAGCATTACTGGAGAGGAGATAAACGGAGAACATGTTCAGGTTTACAGCAGTGTGACAAATCTGTGATCTCTTGCTTTGTGCAGAGAACAGAAACTCCACTCACTAGCCATCATCACCGTGTTCAAAGTCGTAGGGTGGAGGACTGCCGTGTGGCCGCGACGACATTCTGCGTCTTAAAGCATCAAACACATCATTGGTATGAAATAAACACACATCTCACTAAAATGTAATACTTCAGACTACAACTGTGGATGATCTCTTACAGTACAAATCTCCCATGGCTAGTGACTCCTCCAAAAACACTTAAAAAGCTGTTCTAGGCAAAACTTTGTGAAACAGTGACGCTTTAATACGTCTTAGAAACACGATAAATGAGGAACAAGTGATTTACAGAGACGAGACACATAAAACACGACAGTAACGCGGTTGTTAGTTAGTTTGCTGGGAGAAATGATCATTTTATTGATCGTGTATCTGCTCTATAGTAAAGCAGATATAAAGTATATATATAAGTATATATAGTCGACAGATATAAATCGACTTAAATGTTATTAAAGAGTTTCGGTCTCACCTGTTTGTTCTCCGTCTGTTCCGGGTGCGACGGCGCTGCGCTGCTCAGGTGAGACAAACAACCTGCGCTTAACACGTAAACCACGCCCACCGCCCACCGCCCCCCGCCCCCGCCCCGCCCCTACAGGACAGGTATTAGTGAGCTGTCTACAGGATTTTAAGCTGAAACCTGCATATAATGTCCTAATGTGCTGTTTTCTTAGTCAGCTAAGTTTATACCCTCACTTCCTCATTTACCCTAACTTAACTATCTGTGTTCTGCATCTAACGCTTGATGTTTGTGTGACAGATAATGCACCATGTTTTCACAATAGCTATAGCTGCATGTTTAAAGTCATTTATCATTTTTCTCCATGAACAACCATCTGACTTAAGCGACAACAAAAACAATTTCACACAACTGAAGTTTCACTTTTTTTAATTCAAAGATTCAAACAGCATGAAATGTTTTGACTTTTCACTCTTTAAAGCATTTGGATAAAAACTCAATGTTTAAATCACATATTCAAAATGCATAAACAAAAACAGGCCTATAGACTGCATTTAACACAAGTTTAGTGGTCGTTCAGATATTAAACTACAGATACAATACAGCTTTGTAGATAAATTCAGTGAATACAGTGCATATCAAAATCATTTAAAAGGATCAACACAATTTGTTTGCATTAAACTGTATTTACACAGACTGAGCTCAGAATCAGTGTATTTCTTAAACATCAGACAAAAGTATGAACTTAAGGTCATTAATATGAAATGAAACATGAAGGAACATTAAAACAGTAGTTTCAGTCAGCAGTGAACGTTTAGAGCGAGTGCTGTAAATTAAGAACAGGCAAGAGATTGTTCCCTCATGTCAGGATTGTTTTTATTGCGATAACATCCACATGAATGCGGCAATCGTGCGACGCAGCGGTCGCATCTTCAGCGTGACGTCCACACAGTGCATCGACCCTCACAGCAGGTGTAACTGTTAAACCCATCACCGCACATCTCAGCCGTAGCCATCGTTCCAGCCCATCACTTTGTCGTATTCGTGAATTCTCTGCTTGATGTGGGAAAGTTTATTTTTCAGGTACTCGCATCTCTCTTTCTTCTCCAAAAAAGACGGATCCTTCAAAAGAGAAGTTAAAAAACATAAATAAGATCTGTTAGATCAGCCATGTTTACACTTACACTAGTTGAAAACCGGTGTCACTCCACTGCGGGAAACATGTAGAACAATCATTCAGACAATTTTATTCAGATGTGGTTGTCACTTTCAAATCTTGTGGCCTCACACTGTCTGTACAGAGCATCAGCTGAGAGCCTGAGTGACTACGGCTATTTCCTGCCCTTGAAAAGACACAATAGATTCTGTAGGAAAAACAAACCCCGCCCCCTCTTCCTCAATCATCTCCTTTCTTCCTCCTCTCACTGGTTACAATGTCTTTACTGCTCAGCCTTATAAATCTGCCACAGGCATCTAGACAAAACCAACAAGCCCGTACAGGCCCAGATGGAATCTGCAGTTTTTTCCACTTTTTTTCAGATTTGGAGAAAAACACGGCTGAGTTCTGTGCAATGGACTTAAATGTGCTACAACTGAGCCAATACTGGACTATTTTACAGTTAGTCAGAGGAAATCTGTTAGGATGTCTGAGTTGGGCAGGGAACAGGTTCTGTGTGGGTCTGTACAACCGTAACGACACACGAACGCCATCACTACAGCGGCTGCTGAGACACAACCTCCCTCCTGAAAGAACATCTAAAAAAAACAAATCCTCTCATGAACACAGACAGATGATCACAATGTGAACAGAGCCCCCATCACACACCAGCTTCTTCCTCTGGTATTCCTGAAGGATTTTGTTGATCCGGTCGCGTTCCTAAGAGAGACAATGAGAGGAGTTTTTTAACATCAACGTGACACTTGTTTAAAAAAATACTTGTTTAATCTGTAAGTAGAAATGGTGACGTACCATCAGAGTGGTGGGATTCTGAGGTAAAGTTCTCATCAAAACATCCATTTCATCAAACTTCTTCAGTATCGCTTGGACCTCAGTGTGAAGTTCTTTATATTCTGAATACTGGTCGTTAAACACGGCTTTGTACTGTTCCCGCAGGTCATCGGTGCGGATAGCCGGATATTTACTGCAGACCCAAACAAAAGAATAGAGCATTTAGTGAGCAAACCTAAGATAAATATACTGACTGTTGGTTTGTTGAAGGCAGTACGTACGTGACGTAGTCTGCGATGATCACAGGTTTGGGAGCGATTCCTGCTGGAATGTGTCCTTTCAACACTTTGGGCTTGGATGTGGCGGGAGCGGGATTGGACGAATGCTGTACCGGTGCTGAAACAGACACCGGCTCTCTGGAACCATCAACAACCTGTTAGAATAAAGAGGGATAAACTGATCATAACTTTATAAAGAGGAGCAAAGCTAAGGTTTAACTGGACTTACTGTCTTTTGTGCATTACAGTCAAATATTAGCAATGCATTATGGGAAGAAATGAGAACCAATAAAGGCTAAATACTTACCAAGGGCACCGCACCAGGAGAATCTCTCAGCTGCATCTGTAAAACATTTTATTGTTTTGTTAACTATATTATTTTAGAACAAATGTAGAAACTGGCAATGAAAACATCACAAAAATCTAAAACAACATTTTCTTTCAGTAAGTTGACATTTAGTTAAAATCACACAGCAAATGTTTAGGAGTAACCCTCACCTCTCGTCCGTGGCGTTCTTTGAGTCTTCTAGCCGCCTCGTGTCGCCACAGTTTCAGACACACTATGGCTCCCACCAAGTAAACGATCATGGTGAAAAACAGGAAGATAATGGCGGCTGTCTGTCCCGCTTCGGTGCGACAGAACGGGCCGTTTATGCCATTGTTGAAGACCGGATAGTAGCAGAGACCTCCTCTTATGGTGTCGTTTACATAAACGCAACCAGCTGCCAAAAACAGGAGCGCGAGAGCCAAGTTTATGAAGAATTCAGTTAAGGGCCACCATGAGGAATCTAACAGGATAGTTCTGTAGTACATGGTCATGCCCAGGATTAGCATGATAACAGTCACAATCCAGGCTAGTCCTGTTACCACGAGGATAAACGGGGTCTTGGGTCCAGTGTAGTACGCGTTACCGTAACCTCCTCCATAAGACCCTCCATAAGACCCTCCGTACGCCCCTCCATATCCGTATCCGCCAGGCTGCGAGTATCCGAACATGTTGAACCACTCATTGTCTTTATGAATGTAAGCGCAAACGCAGGCAAAAATTGCCGCACCCAGAAGCAGCTCCACGCATCCCAGAATCCGCAACAGTCCCGCCCAGGACTTCATGTAAGCGTAGCGCTGGTTGTACTCCTCGACCTTCTCAGTGTATGTCAAAGCCGTGCGCACCGTACGCCCGTCGATGGACTCCACCGGGTCGCCCAACAGAATGGCTTCATGCTCCTTACGGGAGTTATAACTGCCCCCGGATCCTCCGTACGGATCGCGGTAGGAGCCGGGAATCTTTGGCGAGTGTGGCGGAGAGCAGCGGACGCCCTCACTGGTGGAGTTCTTGTTGCTTGAGCCGAGCATGGATTTCAGCCTGCTGCTTCCGCTGCTGGACCTGAAGAAGTTCTTCCATGAGTCTGGGATAAAACGATGGACTGGTTTGATGTCGACGCCAGAATCGTCGTTGTCTTCACTTCCGCTCGGGTCAAATTCAGGGCCTACAGGCGGTTGGTCTGGGAGAGGAGGAGGAGGCAGCGGCTCAGAGTTTAAAGATTCAGATGTTTGGTGATGATTCAAGCTATGGAGACTCGGAAGTGAGCCTGTGGGTCTGTCGGTGTAGTTGGGCATTTTCTGGGCGCAGCGTCCAGTGGGATCCTCTGCAGAGAACGCAGTTATCCCTACAGGGAAACATGGAGTAAACAGATACAATTAAACAACCCAAAATTAGCATTAGCCCCTGCAAACCAGTGCTTCTTAACTACTGTCACTGATCTGTTTGCAGACAATTGGAACAAAACAATGCTAAACTCACTACCTATACTAACTAACCACATAATTATAATCATCTACAGTTAGGTTAGCAAAGTAAGTAGTCTTACTAAGTAAGGGACAACAAAACACTTCCCATATTTTTGTTGTTGACACACAGACGTCAATACAGATGTTATTTAACACCTCACCTCTAAAACCACAAACACAACATGCAGGGCAAAAGAAAGCAAGACTATATTAATAAGGGCTCACCTGCAATAAAAACACAACTGCTTGCTAATAATAACAATTTAAAGATATCTTTTTTGTTGACATTATTTTGTATATTGTTTTTAGTAGTTTTTTTTGTTTCAGATTTGTAACATCTGAAACAAAGCCATAGTTGAAGAACATTGGCATCTACTCCAGAACCTAAGATTATAGAACTTAAAATATTACAGTAACTGTAGAACAATATACGGTATAATGTCTGTATTCTGGTTTTACTGTCTGATTTTAGCACAGGCCACTTACAGTACAGGAAATTCTTTCTGCAGAATTAGAAGAATGTGCAAAAGGAAACAGACATTAAAGACGGTCCCGTCTCCACAGCTGATAAGAGTTCTGATAAAGACCATCACCATAAACTATCACCTCTAAACACACAAAGAAAAGCTACAACATTCATCATTCTGAGGAACAACAGTGTCTTAAACAGTGTCTGTTGCCGGGGACAATGGTCCCCTTACAATTATGCAAAAACATGTGAACACAAACCGCAACAACTGACCAATCCCATGCCAGCGTTTCACAGGGTCGTGTTTTATATGTTTATATGAATCTATACAGTCTGTATGATAGCGAAACGGACACTGGTGCTTCTCAGATCAAATTCTGTAACCCGAACACGGGTGTTAACTCTAAACCCACAGACGACACGGCTGCAAACACACACGACACGGAGAGAATGGAGAACCACAGACAAAACAAACATGCCTGTTCAAGACGTCTGATTGGATAATCATACAACTGACTTTACAGTCTCAACATCAACAACATATAACAAGGGAAACGACACACTTACGCACAGTTCACCTGACAGAACAAGAAGAAAGTGTACAAATATTACAAACAGGAAGAAACAAAGAATAAAACATGTTCAGAATACCTTTCACACGCAGTCACTGAGCAAGACTTACATTGGTCTTGAGTTCAGTGGGTACAACAGCAGCTGATATACAGTATGAGTCCACAGACCTGCAAAAGCAACAACAACAAAGATAAAGTATTTTAACTAAAGAATAAACAGATCACATACAGAGAAGGACAATGACGTACAGATGTCATTTTTACCACATAACAAAAACAGAAAGAAACTAAGCTATTATAGTTTTACAATTACAATGATTTTGGACATGATAATGTGTGATTATAATGGTTTATTGCACATGTACAATGTTAGGGACATGTTTCTTTTAAAGGACCACTGTAACACCACGCATTTTTTACATTAACACAGTTATAATGCAAGATTCAAATGCAGTATTTCAATAATGCAATACAGCTATAATTTAAAATAGATTTAGACTGAAGTTATACATCAGCACTATTCTCACAAGATTCAAACACTGTAATTTTATTTACGATTAAAACAATGTAATTAATCACCAAACGTTAATACTGTAAACTTTGCTAACATTTACAGTATAACATGTATAATGACGTCACGTAACATTCCGCAGCAAACACGCGTCACAAGGAAATAAACAGATCAACAAGTTTACATTATTTTGACACCAAAAGGCGATCAAACATTCATTATAAACTGTATCCGATACGTTCAGACGCGTTTTAAATACACACAACGACGACAAACGCAACAGCAACGCGAAAACAACGCTTGACAAACACATTAAAAACGCCGAATAATTCATCCTTACGGATATCTCCTGCCTCACGGGCGTCAGTGAGGACACGGAGGTTTGAGATGGTGAAGTTCACGGGGTTTGGTCTTACCTTTCCCACTATCAAAGCTTTTCTTTCCACATTTTTACGGGAAACACACGCTCAGGTTTGGAAAGTTACACCACGTGACGCAGCCGATCCCTGTGCGTGACGTCAGCAGATACTTTCGGCCCGCACCTGAAGAGGGAGATAAACTCTTAACTGGGAGAAACGTCTTAACCAGTGCTAACCTCCACTGGGGACGGCACAGACTGAAACTGGTGACTAACGTGATGTGTAGTGCAGATACTTCAGGTGGTTTACATGATAGGTGTCACCAGACAGGTATGAGGTCTGGTTTATTTACATATGATCACAATAGGGACGTGAACATCTTAGGTCAAGACACATGTTTGTACTTTTCTTTTATATTCTGGGGAACAATTTTCCCTGTGGAGAAACAGAAAGATTGTACGGATGTTAAAGGTTTTTATACAGCCAAAATGTGAGCATCCCTGTTTAAATGACATATTGCTGATGATGCCATGGGCTATTTCTCTGTATGTCTCTTTAGTTCCTCAATTTTGTGTATGAAGTTTATTTGCATGTCAACTGAGAGTAATTGTCTCTTTTTCTTCCTGTTGGCACTTAGCTGCTCTGCAGATTCAAGCTTATATCAGTATTTAAAAAATACATTTAATGACTAAAGGATTTTAGCATAACAAACACAGCTTACAATGAGCAGTTTAATAAATGCTGTAAAAATGTTTCATTATAAGTTTATGTTGATTAATGCATTTATTAACTAGTGTTAACAAACTTCAAGGTGTTTAAATGTATTATCCCCAAACATGTCATTGAATGTCTATGTATGTCAAAGTTTTAATAGACTTAAATGTCTTTATTGTAAATAATGAGTGTATAACAGATGGATCATTACACATCACACCACACAGTCCTTGTTTATTTAATTGTTTATGCCCAAAGCTGAACAGTGTTATGTGTGTTATTAATGTAATTATATTAATGTAATGTTATGAATGTAATTATAGTGAGTAAAAATAAAGGCGCGGCTCCTTTAAGAGAGCAGTGCGTCACGCTCCCTCACGCAGCTGTGCGGTGAACGCAAACATTAGCGCGCTGCTAACAGCTCAATGCGGTAAAATATCACCCGCACCCGGGCAACATCCCACGACCAGCCAGATATGAGGCGTGTGAAGGTAGCAAATAAATGATTAAAATGAATTTTTCGCGAATTAATTTCTTGTTCGTGTCGTTAGACGTTAACCGCTAGCGGGCTAAGCTAGTTAGCGTTAGCAGATTGCTGATGATAGCTAGACTGCTAACGTAACTTTATGAAAGATTGATATACTGTTTTATTTTACTGCTATGAAAATGTTACTGTTGTGTGTTAAAGTGTTTTAAAAGGCTTGTTTTACGGCTGTCAGGTAATTCATGCTATACAAACATGCTATTTGCTGCCACTTCGTTCAGTTAAATAGTGATGTTTACGATATTACATCTAATAATGAATTAATCTGCGTTATTGAGGTCATTTCCTGAATTACAGGTTGATGTTGTTCAGTCAGAGGCTGTTTCATAACATACAGCAATGCGTGTATTTTTCCATGTGCTGGTTTTGCATGATAAGATGATGTGTAATATTGTTAAATTTATTATTGTCTTTTTATTAACTTGCACTGCAGAGCTGATGAAACGTATTTTATTGCCCTATATATGACAGTAGATCAAAGTACTAGTTACATTTATCTGTCTCTGATGATGAAGGAAAGGAGATAAATTCATTGGTTGACAGACTTTGCATGTCATTTTTTTCTCTGTAATGTTTTGTTAGTTTGTTTTTGTATTGGTGTTTGTATGTAAAGTGTTGCCTTGTTTTTATTGTTTAATGTCTGTATGGTGTTAACAGCTGTCATGTCAAACTCCTTATGAAAGTAGCTGCACCTAGACGTTTATTATCTGATGCTTAATTTGTGGTTTTGCCCCATTTGCCCTCTTTTCTGTTCCAGGGGTAGTTGAGCAGATACAGGATGGACAGCTATTTTAAAGCTGCCGTTTGTGACCTGGACAAACTTTTGGACGACTTTGAACTCAATGCAGGTTTGACTCCTTTTGCTGTTATTGTGTAAACAGAAATCAAGACAGCAGTATGTTTTTATAATGTTAGTTGCTAAAATATATACAGTGTGTGTTCTGTGTGTTATTATTTTTATGTACTAAATGTTTTATGATTAAAGTTTTGACTGATATTGATAACGTTTGTCTAAAATCTGGTGTTTGTCCTTGTTGTTGCTGAGCTGTATGAAAATAATGTTTCACTTTATTTTCAGAGGAGCTTGAAAACAAGTCTGGCACATTTGTGAGCCCATCCTGTCCAGACTCCACCCTCTTTGCTGGACACCATTTAAGCCTTCAGAACTTCCTACCAGACCAACACACCGTCTCACAAAGAGTCCCGGACCTCAATAACCTGCACTACGGACTTACAGCACAAAATATTACCTTAAACCAAAACGATTCCTGTTCAAGTGAGGGTCCCCTCACAGGAGTGGACCTCCTGTCCTCTGTCGACAGTAGAGGGATCAAAAGTTCAGCGCCTCCTTGTCCGGACAGGTCATTGAAACCTGTGTGTGACCTGGTGAGTGATACCGGTTCTGCTAACCTCCACCAGCCCGATAGTCATGAAGACTCTAAAGAACTGGATGTTACAGAAACACTAAGTAACAAAGTGCTGCTAGTTGACTTTGACAGCCCAGTTATATCTTGTCCAGTGGCGCTTTCTGAGCCCAGTCATGCTAAATTACAAAAACATGACTCCGCAAAAGGTTTTAACTCCATCAACTTGCTGGATGTTGTATTGCCAGCAGCTCCAGTCAACAAAATTCCTGAGGCTCATGATTCAAGTAACATAATGTCTTTACAGAGCAAACAGTCAGAGATCCAAGATGCCTGTCATCAGGAGTCTAATGAGCAGAACAGCAGCCTGTGCAGTTTGAAGGATGAAGATGTTACTAATTCAGGTTCTCATGCTACAGAAAAGCAGATTTCAGCATCTAATAATGATGAGCAAACCCCGTCATTCCAGCCTGTCTCAGCGGACACGCAACCTTCTGAAGACGGCAGTATCCAAAATCCAGAGCCTTCACCAGGAAGTCCGTTCTCAGAGAAGAAACCTTGTTTGTCTTGCTTGCCAATGGCTGTATCTATGTGTGGATCTCTGGTGGCATCTTTAGACCCTCAGGGGACAACGGCGCTTGCAACCAAAGATGAAGCTGATGAGAATTCACCGGTTCGAGAAGCTGAAGAGTTGATTCTTCCTTTAAAAGATTCCATAACTCCATTCTCCTCCTGTAGACCCGAGTCCTCACCTGAAGATGATCCTGAGCTAGTCCAGATCATGTCATGCTCAGAAGGTGCATCTGCTGTCTCAGGCCACTACCCTGAGAGAACATTTAAGCACGCTGTATCACCAACAGATAAGCGGAGATTATCTTCTCCCTATGGAGATAGCCCAAATTATTCCTGTGAGTTTGGAATCGCCAACGATTACCTTCCTGAAAGCGACCAGAATGTAATGATGGTAACGGATGAGGAACTAGATGCTTTTTTGATGGGTGGAGATGTAAAAATCAAAGCCAGTGCAGCCACCGAGGATCTCGCAGATGATGGTTTTTCAGAATACAATGGAAATCTGGAAGAAGATGAATTTTTAGAGAGGGAGTTGCAAAGCTGCAAAGTTGAGACTTTTGCGTCGCCTGAGAGCGATTGTTCCCTTCAGTATTTGGAAGACAGTGAAGGTTCTAATGTTTCTTCTTCTTCACAGGACAGCAGTCCGTTGAGAACAGACTCCACACAAGCAGGTAACCAAGAAAACACAACCAGCCCTCTACCCAGCCCAGAGTCCAGTTATGGAGGGGCGAGACCAAAGCAGGTGTCTCACCGGACCGTACGGCCTCCATCAGAGAGACAGAAAAGCCTCCAGGCTGAGGATGGTGTTGTGGAGAACCCTGCTGGAGAGAACAACATGCAAACTTCAAAACTAGGTGACATGAACTGTGAAATGCCCTCGTTTCAACAATATGACGCCAGTTATGGTCAGGAGGAGCTTTCAGAGCCTCCGCCCTACCCTGGAGAAACCCTGGAAGATGGAGAAACGGCTCACGATCAGCCTGAAGTGCAAGATGGAGGTCTGGGTTCAAAACAGCCCCGCTGGGTGCCGGACTCTGAAGCGCCCAAGTGCATGAACTGTGGGCAAAAGTTCACCTTCACCAAGAGGAGACATCACTGCCGAGCGTGTGGAAAAGTAAGTGTTCAGCCAAGATCAGTAAACTTACAGTGGTTCATAAAGTTAAACAGTCTTGTGTAGATGCACATAGCAAAATAACTGATGTCAGAAATCGATGCTTTATTTTCCCAGAAACAATCTGAAACATGCATGTTGATTATTTAATTTTAAGTTTCAATATAGTTTCAGTTTCTAAATATATTTGATTATAATTTAAATTGAGCTCCAGCTTTATTGTGTGGCTTGTTGCATATCGCATTATTTAGCATGCTATCATATATCGCATTTTTCTTCAGTATTGTGCAGCTCTAGTAACCAATATAATTCAGAATATAATGTACAGATGTTTTGGCTGCACACTGATGATACCGTTTGATGTTATGGTTTAATAATATCAGAAACAGTTAGTCAGCATCTGTTACGTTTATTTATCATCCATATTGATCGGCGTGAACTCTCCTTCTGCTAAGTACAGTCATTCATTAGCCTGACTGTTGCTTATTTATGTGTTCAGCTTTCAGCAGAGCTCTGCTTGTCTTAGCACATAAATATAGATTCATGTTCATCCACGGTGGTGGATTGATCAGCGTGTTTCGATGACATCCAATCAGATTTCAGAGTTCATCATTAAATGGGACCTTCGTCATGTTTCAGTTGTCTTGAGTTCTGAAAGTGACTTTGTTTAGATAGTTTAGTAGTTAAGACACAAGAATGAATAAATTAAGATGCTGTTTATTTGTGCTGTTGGGTTTTTAATTCCCACTGAAAAGCCTGAGAGCTGTGGCTGTAGGTCTGGGACAACAGCTTCTCTGTATCTGATGGTCTCTTTAGCTTCTGTGATGTAAGTTCTTTGTTCTGCTCTCAGGCTGCTAAATATAGAGATTATTTGCAGGGTCAGCAGTGTATTTTTAGCGCCGATATTGTTTCTCCCTTGAATTTCTGCTCTGAATTGCTTTTCTCTTAGACATATTGGGCCAATAAACAGACTGGGCAAAAGGGCACCGGAGAGTGTTTTTCTGGTTTTGGCCCGGCTGCACGGATAGTCCTGTGTGTGTTTGGAGTGAATGATGGTGTCTGTGTTGCAGGTGTACTGCGCCGGGTGCTGCAACCGTAAATGCAGGCTGAGGTATCTGGAGAAAGAGGCCAGAGTTTGTGTCGTCTGTCATGTTACCATCCAGAGAGGTGAGTGAGACATACACTAGCTGTTTATTATTAACTGCACCGAGTTTTATGGGTCAAACTTTACAGTACGATTCTGTTTGTTAACAGGTAACTGCCTTAGTTAACATAAACTAACAATTAACAATACCTGTACAGCATGTTTTATCTTGGTAATTTTAATTTAAAGATTATTAACTCATACATTTATTAATAATTGTTAATGCATTTTAAAATTAAATGTATCTATTTATATTAATGTGTTTGCTTTACGTTAACAGATTAATAAATGCTGAAAAAAGATTTATTGTTTAATGTTAGTTCATGTAAGCTAATGCATTAATGTAATAAATGAAAGTTTACTGGAAAGTGTTTTCCTTACGTTATCAACAACGGCCATTATAAATAGAAATGGGGCATTGGAAACATTTGAAAGGACATGCGGAGTATAAGATCAGAAACATGTTACTGTACTGCCTGTGCATGTGCCGTCCTGCTGTACATACTTTAAGATGGAATGTGTGATATTTGAACTGTTCATCTTAACAAGCAGAGTCAGTTATGAGCCATCTGTAAATCCTACAAAGAAATGTTACAGAAAAAACATATTTAAAGCTTCTGGGATTAGACCAACAGTGTGAGAGTCAGACGAGAATAACGTGCTGAAACCATTTATTTGTGTTTGTATAGTGGCTTACAAATACTACATTTATGGCTACTGTTATTAATATAATAATATCTTAAGTGGATATTGTTGATAAATAGAAAACTGTTTGTGATTATGTGGGAAACATACAGAAGATTTTTCACATGTTACCTTTATAATCTTGTGAAAGTATAACAATGATCACTGAATCATTTCAACTGAATCATGACCTTTTTAAATCTCTTAATAAACGCTAATGTTTCATTTCATGTTCATATGATTAAAATATTCAGTTTTAAAGAGAAATAAAGGTCACACAGAGGTTCTCAGTTGTGATGCACTGTTATCTTAAAATAAGCAGCGCTGGTGTTTTTTAAATGAAGTATCTGTGATGTCCTCTCATATCAGAAGCTTTTGTTTATGACTAACTTTAAACATCAGAAGTGCTGAATGAATGGAGCAGGTCAGGGATTTATGGCTGTAGTTCTGGATGCTGTATAAACAGAGTTTGGCACACGGTGTGTGGCCGAGCCTGAGGTCCATTTGCACATTAAAAAGGTGCAATTCATCAGCAAGCGTCAGTTGTGTGAGTGTTCAGCCAGCTCTCACAGGGTTTGGTGCAGGGCTGGGTGGAGCCAGGGCACTGGTGCATGTCCTTGAGCGTGTGTGTGTGTGTGCATGCGTGTGTGTGTTTCTGTGTGTGTGTGAGACACAATACTCACCTGGTGCAGTAAATGTGACACTCTCTCACTCACTCCTCGTTTGAGGAATAGACACACACACACCTTCAGCACGTCACGCTGTAGAGGACAGAGCTTTCGTCACCTCCCTCAGCCCAGGGCAGCCATTTAACTCGACCTTGGTCATCTCAGAGCTAGCGTGTGTGACGGGCCGGGCTCGCGCCGGACATATGCAGCGTTTGCAGGACTGAAACGCAGCTCGGGACAGACGAGAGCTCCGTGTGTGTGGGGGGAAGTGGGCCGCTTCCCATCCAGAATGAGAGATGCTCAGGAATGCCTCTCTCTGGGAAGACATTCTCGGCTGCGGAGCGCTGCACTAACACTCCTGGGAGATAAACATGCAGCCCGTCATTTATCTGATAGACAGTCTGGAGTTAAACTGGGCTGAGGTGAGTCTGGACTGAAGCACTGAACCTGTATTGACGTTTACGAGCTCTCGCGGGTTTACAAATGTAATTATTCCAGCTTTAATCTGTTAACTAGCGCAAGTTTAAACGGCTGCTTCTAACTTTCCTGCATTTCCAGATAATGAAGGATTTTGCGTCCTGCCTCTGCTGGGCTGCACAGTCTCCATCTGTCCTGGGACGTTTTTTTAAGCATGAGCCAGCAGATTTAGGGTTTGGCGCGTATAGCTGACATGTTTGTGGCTGTCACAGGCAGTGTCACTGTAATCAGATCGATTCAAAGATCTATGAGTGTTAATGAACATGCAGCGGAGGAGATTTCAGACTCTATGCTGGACGTCCTTCTGTTTCTTCAGAGCGGTGCCCTTCAGCCTCTCTGTGCTTCTGTGTTTGACGTCGTTGCTGTAGGTTAAAGACACGACTGTGTTGTTGTTGTTGCTGCTGCTGAGGTTTAGATGTTAAATGTTGTTTGAACTTTGATTATAATCTGATACCTGGTTACAGGTCAAAAACATGAAGAATAACTAACTTTATTACTTTAGTAATTGTGAGGGGTTTTTTTGTGCCTGTTTATTCATTTAGTGTTTGTTTTTATTTAACGGTTCTGCTAAGTCACATATTCAGCTCAGAGTCTATGAAAATTTAATCCAATGAAATGTTTCTGTGTTGATGGGCAGCCTTTAGGAAATAATGTTGTCTGGGACCTTTTCATCTTTTGAGTCTATTGAGTAATAAATTGTTGATGATGTCATTTGATGATGTCATTGGAAAATTGTGTTGTTTTCCATGTTTTGATGGGTGGATTCATGTTGTTTAGAGATTGCTGAAACTGTGTGTGTGCTGGTTCACAGACTCGTTCACATCAGTACCAAGAACTATAACAATAACTGTAATAGTTTAACAGCAACAAACCATAATTCTGTGTTTCTTAAACTTATATGCTGCAGGTAATCTGTTATACTTATTTATTTTAATTGCCTCTGAATGTTTTCTTATTCATTTGAATCTCATTGTGTTAAAACTGATGGTTGTGTTTGTGTGCAGCTCAAGCTCATGAGAGAATGATGAGTCCGACCGGGCCCAGTCCAAACCCCAACATCCCCTCAGAATACTGCTCCACAGTACCGCCCATGCAGCAGGCCCGTGCCGCCGGCACCCTCAACTCGCCCCCGCCCACCGTCATGGTGCCTGTGTCTGTCCTCAAACACCCGGCTCATGACGGTACGGACAGCTAAAGACAGTGACCCTTACTTTATACTGCACTTACTGTAATAGTTTCTGCTGTACGTACTGTAGTAGTTTCTGCTGTACGTACTGTAGTAGTTTCTGCTGTACGTACTGTAGTAGTTTCTGCTGTACTTATTGTAATAGTTTCTACTGTATGGTTTGTTCTGGCAGCTTTTCCTCGTGAGCAGAAACAGGTGTGGTTTGCTGACGGTATCCTGCCGAACGGTGAGGTTGCAGACACCACAAAACTATCGGTTCAGACCCGGAAATCCTCACAGGAGTCCAGTCCCGTGACTCCAGAACCGTCAGCAGTGAGACGGCTAAATCCTCTTTACCAATGCTTGCCCATATCTAACCCAACCACAGTTGAAGTGATCCATCGATTTGCTGCCTTTCAGCCCGATGTTAAAGTTCCCAGTGAGTCCGCTGAGAGTTCTGGGGCCGGTTCTGAGGGCACAGATGAGGTGAGGCGGCCCCCCGTCAGGGGCCCGTGGGACTTCGGTCTGCTCTGTGGACTGGCCAATCGTGTGCAGAGACACGTCAGTCTGGTGCCTGAGGATGAGGATGGTTTACCCCCCCTGCTCATCACTACAGGAGAGGAGGAAGATGGAGGTAATTACTGTTTAAAACACAAGTGTGGATCAATTAGGAACTTCCAGTAAACAAATGGTGTGTTTACAAACTGGCCAGCAGACAGCAGCTCTAATGTTAATCACAGTGAGCAGATTTACAGACCCACAGAACTTCAGAGGAAAAACTGCTGTAACCATCAGAGTGAGATGCTTCTCAGAACCTCAGAACCGCTGATCTTTGCTTTGCATGCCTGTCTGTCTTCCTGTTGCGCTAGAGACCAGATATCATGACCAGATAGTCAAATGCTTGTCTGTTAGACACAGTTAAAACAGATATATTTACATTTATACTTTAGGCAGATGCTTTTGTCCAAAGCAACTTACAGTGCATTTGTAATATATATGTGGCCAGTAAAGTGTTTCTTGAACCCACAACCCTTTTTAAGCCACAGAAACGTTCACAAATACTGTGTTGTTAGCTGGAATGGGATCATACGCTTGTTTTATTGTTATTTGTTTTATTGTCTAATAGTTTGTTGTGGGTATCGTCACAGATGTGTTGGTGGAGGAGCGACCCGCTGTTTGCCAGATCCTGCTGCTGTTGGAGGAGGGAGGCCCGCGACCTCTGACCTTTGTGCTCAACACCAACTTACTGGTGAACGTCAAGATTGTGACGTGTATGTTTCAGGTCATGTATTCAGTATGCTGATGTGTGATGTGAGCTGTGATTCGATTGGCTGTCTCAGTATGACGTGGACGTGTGATGATGTGAGCTGTGATCTGATTGGTTGTTTGTGTTGCAGATTGTGGCAGGAGGTGCTGGTGTTTGAGCTCTAATGGGCTGCAGGGACTGGGACAGAAGGAGCTGCTGTTTGTCATCGAGTGTCTCCCAGAGGAGGACAGTCTGCCTAGAGACGTTTTCAGCCTCTGTGTTTCTGTATATCAGGACGCACAGAAAGGTGTGTGTGAAAACTTCACACAAATCTCGTCTGAAGTCACTTTAAGGTCTTTACTAAAGTTTTCTCACACAGAAAGTAGTTTTATTACGCTTCTCTGCTCTTTTTGCTTCTGTCTCTGTAAGATAAACGTACAAAATCTCCTATAATTAGCATCTTTAAATGTGACGTAAGTAACATTGTCTACAGGTTTAAACACTAGAATACCTCTGAATGGTGAATCTTTTTATTTTACACCTTATGACCTGCTTTAATAAAACATCAGAGGTACAAGGAAGAGATTTAATCTGTTTAATAAGAGCAAAGAACATGTTTCTGCTCTCCAGGGAAGTTCATCGAGCATCTGGGAAACGTGACGTTCACGGACAGTTTTCTGGGCAGTAAGGATCATGCTGGGGTTCTGTTCTTCTCTCACACCTTTCAGCCGCTGGACGGGCTGGATTTGCCCCCGCAGGGGTCTTTCCTCTGTGGACTAATGATTCAGAAGCTGGAGGTGCCCTGGGCTAAAGTCTTTCCCCTGCGGCTGCTGCTCACGCTGGGGGCGCAGTACAGCGGTAACGCCCTCTTAACACTTAAAGTCTTGCTGTGAAGTTCCTCCTTCCTTCTGATTAACATCATAGAGTTAGAGAATCAAGCTCCTCCCCCTTCCGGTCATGTGATCTGTTGTGTGTTTTCTACAGTGTACCCCTGCCCACTGGTGAGCGTGCGTTTCCGTGACTCTGTATTTAAAGAGACAGGACACACCATCATGAACCTGCTCACGGTGTGTCCTCGCATTTAACCTGTACTAAACCTCAGTCCTGTTCACACTTTCAGTGTTTAAAATGTGTACAATGTAGTTCTGTGCCTTAGTGTAAAATATCATTTAAAATATGTGTGTATGTTGTTGACACAGGACCTGAGGAACTATCAGTACAGTTTACCCATGGTGGAGAACCTGCAGGTGCACATGGAGATGGGCAACAGCTACATCGACATCCCCAAATCCAGGTTTAATGAGGTCAGAGGTCAATCTGAATAATGCAGCGTTCAGGCTTTGGTCAACGTGATGTCACCGCGATGACGTTGTGATGTCATGGGTGTGTTCTCTGACTGTTGCAGATGCTGAAGGTGGTGAACTCCTCCAACGAGCACGTCATCAGTTTTGGTGCCTGTTTCAGCACCGAGGCAGATTCTCATCTGGTGTGCATGCAGAACGAAGATGGAAGCTACCGGACTCAAGCCAACAGTAAACCAGGAAAGACCAGAAGAGGTTGGTCAACACTGAGGTTCTAGTTAAAGAACATCCACAATGGCTTTGTTATCTTAAAGGGACAGTTTTTCAGTTTTCCACTCACCCTCATGTTGTTTCAAACCTGTTTTGCTCCCCATCGTTCCTCCACAGTGACCGGCGCTAGTTTTGTGGTCTTCAACGGCGCTCTGAAAGCCTCATCCGGATTCATTGCCAAATCCAGCATTGTGGAGGGTAAATGCGTTCACAGCTGCAGTGAATTCACTCCAGTTCTCTGCTTCTCTGTGATGTCATCATGTTCCCCTCTGTGCTCTGATCTTCAGATGGGTTAATGGTTCAGATTCCTCCAGAGACCATGGACGGTTTGCGACAGGCCCTCAGGGATCAAACCGACTTCCAGATACCTTGTGGAAAAACAGACTCGGAGGAGACCCGGGAAAACGTGACCGTGCGCTGGGTCGACTGGACCGCACCTGTGAACACTGGGTACTAAATATTTACTACTTTTTTAGGTCATAGAAAAGGTATAAGTCCTCTTTGGCTACAAACGTTTGGTGTTTCCACACAGAGTCATCAGTCCAGTAGATGGCAGGTCTCTGGAGGGCGTGTCCAGCGTCAGGGTCCAGCAGGAGTCCGAGTTTGAGCTGGACGGGAGGGGCATCAGATGCACTGAGGTACGTTCCCTCAGCCGCTCGTGTCGTAAGACTTCATGAGGGATTCTCACACGGTTCCTCACGTCTTCCATCAGGTCTTCTACCAGCTGAAGTCCTCAGACGTGTCTCTGCCTGCTGTCCTCACATCTTCAGCTCAGTTTCAGAGAGAGATCTCCACGGCCGGCTGCGCGGCTCTCTGTCCGCATCTCTCCGTCCTGATGGCCAACGGAATCAACTGCCTCGCGCTCAGAGTCTCCACCGACTCTGACATGGTGTGTGTTCTTTTGAAACAAAATAGTTTTTTTTACTCACCCTCAGGCCATCCAAGATGTAGGTGACTTTTGTTTCTTTATTGGAACAGTAAACGTTGTTTAGATGAAACTGAGGCCCTTGGTAATGAATAAACTGTATATTTGAAAGTCCTTTATTGTTTAACTGATGATAAAAGCCACCTACATTTGGCGTGAGGGTAAATCAACAACAAATGTGCTTTTTGGGGGTAAACCATCCCTTTAATAATGGCACTGCTGTTTGCTGTTTGCTGTTAACAGATTTTATATATAAAATCCGTTGTTGTATTTCTGCAGGTTGAGTATCAGGCGGGATCTGGGGGGCGTCTCCTGCCGCAGAAGTACATGAATGATTTGGACGGGTCCCTCATTCCTGTCATCCACGGCGGGACCTCCTGCGTCCCTCACCAGACCATGGACATGGAGTTCATCTTCTACATCACGCTCAGCATCTGAAACTGGTGACCTGTATAAACATCTACAGTCCACCAGCGGGACCTTTACGATGGAAACCAGTGAACTTCTGGAGATCAGATGTGTCTGATGAGGTCTGGTGAGGTATAGAGAGACCGATAGATTTAAAGGAAATAAAAAAGCACTTTGCAGACGTAAAACTGTTTCAGAGATCCTGGTTATATAACGTAAGGCAGAGGTAACAATCGTGTCGTGCAAACCTGGAGAAACCGTTTGCTGTGGGTCGTGAGTCGTGTTGAGTGTCTGATGTCGATCTGAATACAAATGGAGTTGTTTCTGTAGAACCATTAAAGAAAAACAAGGTGATTTGACTCTGATGAAAGACAACAAGCACGTGAGGTGATGCGTTTAGCAAATTATAAGTTTTTCCTGAGCAGGTATGGAGAATCCATAGTGCATTTATTTCCCATCGTCATGTTTTATCGTTACTCATCGCTTCAGTTGGGCTGATAAACGCAGATGATTTAGGGTTCATCATTTCTTTTGGTATCTAAAGTACATAGAGGTTAAGAAACAGTTTGTTTAATTCGATGAAGCTTTTATTAAGTGAAATACTATTTTTTGAAAGAGTTCCATGTATTAACTAAAGGTGATATTTTTGATATGGTATCGAAATTAAAGCCCAAATGAATTAATTTTCCTGCAGCTGAGTTGAGATTAGAACTCCGAGTTGTTCACAGCAACGTTGTTGGTTGTTTATTTTTAAACCGCATTAAACAAGAACTAAGAGAAGAATAAATAACCAGTAAGATCATCTCTATATAAGACTAGCTTTAACCTTTATCTAGTTGTTTCACACTACTGCATTGATTAAAGACAAAGCAAATATACTCTCTGCTTTATTGACTTCAATTTGCTGGACAAACCGAACATTGGCTCAGCCCATTAACACTACAGGTGTTTGCTTGGTGTGACCAGTCAGAAATTAAAATAAAATGTTCAGAGTGTTGTACATGAACAAGGTGGCCTGAAAAAAAATTGCTAAACACTTTACATGTAGTTTAGTTTAGTTTAGTTTAACCACCACACTGGTTCTAAACAAACGTCTACACTATCCTACCGGCATTAACTACCTGCGAGTATCTAACATTTGTCAGACTGAAACTTGACATTTCAGAATCCTGAATGAAATTCCTTCTTAAGTAGCAGTTTTAAAAATGCAATAAAGTGTTTAATTACTCACCGGTTTGAGATCCTGCCATGTAGATTCTGCTTAAACTGAGCTTGAGCCTCAAACTGTAAAACAAAGCTGCAAAATCTTCTGTCTGAATGATTATATTGATGCCAAGTATCTGAAGTTGATTTTTAAGTGCTGCATTGTCACGTCGATTCTAGATTAAATTCTTTAATTTAGAAAATGCACTTTTACTGGGTGGAGAAATGAAAGACAGAACGAGTGATTGTTGTTTTTCTTTAGGGATAAAATACAACAAACAGTGATGAATCAGTTTATTGACACATTGACTCGTACTTAAACAAGCTGAATCGTTCTGTGTTCCGTCACAAACCAAATACAAACACTCTTAAAGTACAGATGATTGTGGGGAAACATTGGGATGTAATGTCTGTGAAATGAGCTGCTCGTTGTGTAGACATCTGCTCTCTTTTATTTGGGCTGAGTGGAATATTTTGGGAGTTAAATTATTTTCTCACTGTTACTGATGAATTAAGACCATAGAGTTTTTTACGCTTCACAGGAAGCTGAAATGATGTACCAGTTCACAATGTGTATTTATTCATGAAATCTGATGTTCTTCAAACATTTATTTCTATGTATCACATGTAGAATAAAATTTTGATATGTACACTCGATGTCTCGTACGTATTCATGATGTACAATGAAGAGTTTTTCTGCTGTTGTTATACTCGTGTAAATGATATTTAGTGATTACATTAATGTTTAAGAAATTGTGAGCACAACACACAAGCAAATGTTTTCCCTCTACACAGTGATTTGCCAACATTAAACTTTTTTTGTAATACATTATTCATGCCAATAATATGTAAACCGCTAGATAAATTGTTTATATTGTACATAGAGATTTGATTTACTAATTTTATATTAAGTGATATTTGGTATCAGAGAATTGGCATTGTTTTGAAGCTATGTAATTTTCATATTTATCACTTTAAAATTGCACAATTTGAAGTTGATCAGATGTTTAAGGTTGAATAACTTCAGTAGTTTTGCGTATGACGTTTCAGGCATCAGCAGTGAACTGGTCTGTTTTGTGTAACATTGGTGAATTGGTCATACTTTATAATATAATAGCTGATAAATAACATCCATTCAGTGACCAAAAATCTCTGTGAATTCACCCAGTCTTTTGAGCTGCTCTGTTTGCATGGAGTGTCTTCTCATCAGCAGCCTCCTGGTCTTCAGATCTTTGGGAAAGCCTGCAGGAGCCGAGGGAAAACAGAGCTTTGGTCCTGTTGTTTTGTTGTTTCCGGTTATGTTGGGGATCGGAGCATGATGGTTCAGCGGCGGGAGGAAACCAGCGCGTGGATGAGAGATGGGATCCAACAGCAGTGGCCCGGAGCCCCGACGTTCACAACTGACTGGGTTTCTTCTGTGCAGTAATGTTGTTGAAATGTTCTCCAAAGACTCTCTAGAACCTGCTGACATAGGAGATTGAGACTTAACCAGCTTTCTCTTTTCCAGGTGTCCTTTCCGGTCTTCAGAAGAGTTGCCAAGGGTTCGAGAAAGCTGGGAGTCTGAGCTGTAGTGGTCCATTCCTAGTTTCTGCCTCTGGATGATGTTGCGAAGACTAGATACTGCCAGGTTTGGCATAGATTTGTCTGGATTTTTCTCGGCTGGTAAAGATTCTCCACTGCTTTTGCAGTGAAGGTTGGGGTGGGAGTGAGAGTGCATGGACGATAAGCTATCAAAGGACATGTTTCGGCAAAGTGCGTCCTCAGGTCTCAGTCCCTCACCAATAGTAGAACTTCCATGACTTAGATTTAAAGAGTTTGATTCTTTTAGGTCAATACTGCAATGGCGTGAGAGTGGATTGTTGTCAAAAGCCAGTCTGTTTATTTTAAAGGTCATCTCCTCTTCTGGTGTGATGTCAGGGAGTTCCTCAGTTAGAGATACACCTTTGGCAAGCTGCTGGGCCAGGAACGACTGTGGAATCTTCAACCAAGGTTCAGAGTGTAATCTTTGAAGATGATAGAGCTTGTTTACTCGACCATGTGCCAGAGATGCCTGGTGAGATGGAGATGTTGGCTGGGAGTTTGTCATGGTTTGGAGATCCTGGAAGGAGAACATGTGCTCTGTAGGGCTGGAGGAAAGCATCTCCTGTGGTGATGTGCTCAGGTAAACATCAGACGGAGAAGCACAAGGAGCTGTGGACGAATGCTGCTTGTCCCATTGTTCAGCTGTTAAAGATTGAGGAATCGGTAGGTACTGTTTGGCTACTTGTCTTGCGCAAGCTAGTTTGTCTGGGGTAATGATGATAACTTCTTTTCCTCTTGCTTTGCAGGACTCCATCAACATCTTAAGAGTCTCTTTGTCACACACATTGATGGCGTGTATCAGAGCTGAGGAACCCGTGTGGTCCTCAAGACACGGATCAGCCCCGTTACCCAAGAGCAAAGACACCACCTCAGGTCCAGCTTGCTCCAAGCAGGCGTGCATTAGAGCTGTCTTCCCACTCTTGTCCTGGATGTTTGGATCAGCGCCACTCTCGAGAAGGTATCCGACCATCTTGGCCTTTGAAACGCTTTGGGAGTCTGCATGTCTGCTGCAGCAGGCGACCATCAGGGGCGTTTCCCCGCGTTCGTTGCTTTCATTTATGTAAGCTCCGCCTTCCAGGAGTAGACGTGTCAGACGCAGTCTGCAAAGGTAGACGGCCTTCAACAAGGAGTTGCCATCGATGTTGACCACCCGTCCACTTTCCATTCTCACCAGTTTTACTGCGACGAGGCTGCAGCCGTTACAAACCCTGTGGAGACAGAAGATGGTCTTTCTGAAAAGCTCTGAAGCCCTCATCACACACACATTACCTCCACAGAACAGAAGACGGGAGGAGTTTAAATTGTAATATTGTGTTCTGCTCTTTATTATTTACTAAATTGGTTGCCCACAAATCCTACAAATAAAAGGATGGCAAAATAAAAGTGCCAAAAGCACTTTAGCCACCTTTATTCAATTCATATCCCCTTTTGCTTAGCAACAAGCCATTTCTGTAGAACTACAGAATCTTTCCTGTCCTCCGTGTGTCTGTTTTTTGAATAAGGCTGACAGAGACCTTGGCTGTATTGTTTGCTGTACATCCAGACAGCGTTCTCGTCTCTTCGCGTGAGCGTAGCGCTCGCCTCCTGCTTTCTTTAGCTCCACATCTTTCTAAAGCTCATTGTGTTCGTCGTCCTTGATGTTAGTTTCTGCCTCATGCCTGTGGATCGTCTTGCCTCTGATTGGAGTTTATAGAGCGTTTCGTAATACTGTCAAGTCAACTGGAGAGACACTTACTGCGCTTACATAAAGAGAGCAGAGACGCTCTTTTATAATGTGTCCTACATCTCAGTTCTATAGTTTACTGTGATAAAACAGTGTTAGCAATTCATGTGAACTTAAATTGTTTAAGTCACTTTCTATGACTTTTGTTTTTAATGCTAGTTTAAATTAATCTTTAACCTTAAACATGACATTCTTACAAACATGCTGAACAATTGTCTATATGACAAGACCATCAAAAGATAATATTGTGGATTAACTGCGTTTATCTTTCTTATCTGATGTTTAGGTTGAATAATGAGAACATAAACTCGCCGTTTCCATGGAGGAAATGACAGCTGCGTCTTTCTCGCTGTCAGCGATGTTCTGCAACTCTACAGGGACGACATGCAAACACTGCGTGTGTGCAGAGACGCAATCATGAAACATGCAAATGTGCATCTAACACAACCTGAAACTGCATGTCAATGTAAGTTAAAACTTTCAGCAGCATCAAATCTGTGTGTAAAGCGTGAGATGTGATGTATGAAGAGCAAATGTAATGTGTGCTTGAGGTTTTGAAGAGGTTTGAAGAGTTTCTATTCTAATCAGGGTAGAGAGGTTCAGAGCTGCTGTTATCAGCTAACAGACAGAGGAAAACTGCAGATTCCTGCAGATATAACAGACAAACCTTATCCAATCTCAACCTTACCTGTTACCTGTAAAACATGTTTACCTGATTCAGAATAGAATAATGTAGACAGAATAATGTACCAGAATAATGTAGATTTGCAGTGAAACACAAAGTGAAGGACAAAGAATAAAGATCTTGTTCTTACCATGTGATCTTAAAGAAGCAGCTGCACTCAGATCAGTTTGGCAGGTGTCTTCAGACGTCTGTCTGACTGGAGTGTTCATGCGTTTGACTGACTGTACTGCTGACATGACGTTTATCAGATCTAAGCAACAATGAGAGATGCATTATTCACACGCTCACAGAAACAGGCTGGAGAGGGAGAGAGAGAGAGAGAGAGAAAGAGAGAGAGAGAGAGATAACCTTGATCCTCAGGAACTTTATTTATACATTTGTAACTGTTTGCAAGGCTGAATTTTTGTTTAAGCGACAATAAAGAATTTGAGCCAAGGAAACAAAACTTGCAATATCTGTTCCATCACAGTTTGATCACAAGGAAATTTGTCTCTGTCAAATTAAAAAAATAACAAAAATTAATATTGAATATAAGAATATTTAGCATATATGACAAAAATGTTATTGTCAGTAGAACATCTGAGCTTCTGTGAGGATCAAGCTTGTGCTCGTGCAGCACGTGTGCTTCAGAAACTCAAGGGCGAGCAGATTTTCTTTATTTCAGACAGGAAGGAACTCTTGTGTGTCCAGATGAAAACATCTTATGTACGTTCATCTGTATTTCCTGTTTACTCCCTGGAAATAATGGAGTTTGTCCATCTCTGCAGGTTCAGAAATAGCCGCTACCTCAGCATCTCTGTCGTCAGGTCGATCCGAGGGTGAGATGGCGTAGTTTCAGACAACTTCAGCATCCATCCCCATGGCAACCGGAGGATAAAGACACTCTGCGTATGTATTTGTGTGCAGAAGGTTTGCTGTGAACTTTTGATGATGACCCGCCACTGAGTGCAGCTGGTCGCACAGGTAATTGTTTCAGTACCAAGCTGAGCTCAGAATTCAGCGCTAATCATTTTGGCATTTATAGTGATGGACTCGCTGCACTGCCCAGACTTTCCTCTTTGTCTTTATGGAAACTGTTAAAAGGCTGCGACTGAAATGGATGCATTTTATACGTGCAATACATGCAGTGACTGGAAGACACGTGCAGAACTCATGTGAAGATAAATGGGCCAGACACTGAACCGTGGATGATGATGCCAGTCATTAGTTTATGGGGATAAGCTACAGGTTTACTGGAATCATTTCATGGATCAGTGAGTTTTGACACCCCGCTTCATCATATATGCCATAAATGATGAAATGCGACATTAGAAAGAAAACACCTTTAATGAAGGAAAAGGTTTAAGCGCGTGTCGTTAAGGATGTTGTTAAGAGGATCCGGGATAATTGTTTAGCGGTCGTCATGGCAACTGAAGTGCGCAGCATCAGTGATGTTTCTCTCCTGTATCAGCGGCGGGTTGATGCTGAAGGCAGACGACGCGCGCGTGACATCCTGCTCGTTTCTGATATGAAACTTGATGTTGTGGAGAAAGTGAGCGACGCTCGCAGACTCGCGCAGCGGCGGCGCGGCGCGGGTGTTAGGCTGGGCGCTGCCGCGAGGTGGCGCTGTTTGCGCGATCTTTAGCACCTATAGATTTTAATCTCCTAATGATTTTAAATCCTCATGATTTTTTCATGCATTTGCTACAGAGTCTGTCCCTGTGGTTGCATTTATGGGTTGTTGCATTTAAAGGTCTTTTTCCAAGAAGGTCTTGTTCCTGTAGTATAATGGCTAGAGCATCGTGTTAGCAGCGCAAAGGTCGTGGGTTTGATTCTCAGGGAACGTACATACTGTTAAAATGAATAATTTAAATGCACTGTCAGTCGCTGTGGATAGAAGCGTCTGCTAAATGCTCAGTACTGCTCATCTGTGACTGCTGCAGTCTGTGGACCTTTACAGTGCAGAACAGAAAAGCACTTTTGAGATCACATGATATTTATGAAATAACAGGATGTATAAGCACAGCGTGTATAAGGACAATGTGTGTGCTTGCCTGTGCAAAATACTGAGGTGTTCTGAATTGTTGTTAACACATTGCAATTTGGTTGCTAGGATATGCTAGATGGTTGCCAGGCGCTTGCTTTGTGGTCCCAGAAGTCTCAACAAATCACTCGTGTCCCTCCTGTATAATTCTGAGGCTGAGGCTAAAATTATAAGTGGTAGCAAATGGTGCTGTTTGAGTTTAATCCTCATGGTTATGAGATTAAAACTATGCATGTATCATAATTAGTCAGTGATAATAACGCTTGTCTTTAAATCACTAGGCTGCACTTACTGCCAATAAACAGTGAAGCAAAATGTATTATTTTAAATCTTTGTATTGTGCAGTAGCCAAACAGATGGCTTGGAAATACAGCGTTCAAATCCACAAATGTTATGTCTTTAGTCCTCCATCCATTTGCTTTTAAACAATACATTATTGCCATACTGCACCAATTTCCCAGATTTATGAGTATGCAGCTATTTTGGGATTGACAGACAAATCTCCCATAATCCCGCAGGACTGCCCTTGTCTTCAGAGATGGTTGCTACACACTTCAGAGGTTTAATTATATGATCCACCAGTTTGTTTTCCCCCATCCACACATCTAGACGTTATATTGTGATGTAGGCGGTATGAAGACATAAGAAATGTTTTTGTAATTTATAAAATTACAATTTGCAAGTTTTGTTTGCCCTTAACTTTTGTTTAGCATCTGTTTTTGTGTAGTTAGTTTTTGTAACCAGTATTTTATCTGGTTTATTTCCTTCCCACATCAAAAACGTTATTCTTGTTAGTGAACGCTTCTCTCATAACCAAGCAATAACGTTCTAAAAAACAACATCTAAAAAATTGATGTATGGAATATTCCAGGAACATTTAAAATAACAATGTTGTTGCTTAGCGGAAATGTTAGGGAAATGTTGTTATAAATGTTAGCTGGGTAACCGAGTGATTCTCAAAGCGTTCCTGATCCTCTGTCATGGATGCAGAAGCTGATTTGAAGTGGGCGTCTGGTTTCTTCGTCTCCGTTTAAGACACGAGTTCATGTCTTTGTAGGAGTAGAATCAGCTGTACAGCCAGAAGGAAGAAACTGAATTTAGAACAGTTTTAAACTTCTCTTTCCAAGACACAGCAAATGCTAATCTTGCCTCATGCTGTTCTGAAATCATTCAAATCTTAATATGAGACTCTAGTAAAGGCCGTGGCATGAGACGTT
>JBAJNP010001464.1:57500-61410 GCA_036877545.1 Yasuhikotakia modesta
ATGATGTCAGCAGTATCTTCCTGAACAGGTATTTCTCATGCGATGGTGATCAGAACTCGTCTCTGAATCCTGCATGTGAGCAGTAAAAATAATCTGCAGTTCATGGGGAGGGTTTGCAAAACATTTTGTATTATTCAAAACTGAAAACTCTCACAACAGTTCAACAACAAAGTTTGTATTTTTCCTCCCATCCAAGCGAGACCATCATGTTTCTTCATGAGATATTTCATCAGGGTCTGAAGGCACGTATAGCCAACTGGCCAACGTTAGTTTTAGGTGAGTTTGTTTCTGAAAAGAAACTAATTTTACTACCTTCAGTGAATTCGTAAATGCAGATCTTTCACGCATGAAATGTTTCACATTTCGTCTTGTATCTGATCTTCTTCCAGCTGATCTGTTTGACATCTTGCTGCCCATGCTGAACATCTACCAGGAGTTTGTGAGGAACCATCAGTACAGCCTGCAGGTTCTGGCCAACTGCAAACAGAACCGAGACTTTGACAAACTTCTAAAACAGTATGAAGCAAACACTGCCTGTGAGGGACGAATGCTGGAGACCTTCCTCACGTACCCCATGTTTCAGGTGAACGCTGTTGCATTGTGGGATAGGTTGGGTTGTTGATCATTTGGGTTTTAAGTCTTGATTTTTTATTATTTTCTGTTCAGATACCGAGATACATCATCACTCTTCACGAGCTGTTGGCGCACACGCCTCACGAACACGTGGAACGCAAGAGTCTCGATTTCGCCAAATCCAAACTTGAGGAACTATCCAAGTACGCCAACAGCGGTTATCACCCAAGTCATAGAAAAATAGTGACCTGTTATCGCTGATCCAGCCACTAATTACACAAAACAAACAATCCATAAACACATCTGTGATGTTTCTGTTGTGTTGATGGGATAAATGTTGGTGTGTTTGTCAGAATGATGCACGATGAGGTGAGCGAGACGGAAAACATCCGTAAGAATCTAGCGATTGAGCGGATGATTGTTGAGGGCTGCGATATTCTTCTGGACACCAGCCAGACGTTTGTACGGCAGGGTAACACATTTAATCATTCACACCCTCCTGACAATCAAATGGTCATTTTCAGTCTGTTTTTTTCGTGATATCTCTTCCTCTCACTGTCCTCCATTGAGTCTGTGTTGGCCATCTCCAGTTTAACATTGATACAACGTTAAACGGTGATATTTCTCCCGCAGGTTCTCTCATTCAGCTGCCCTCGGTCGAGAAGGGGAAACTGAGTAAAGTGCGTTTGGGGTCACTGTCTCTCAGGAAAGAGGGCGAGAGACAGTGTTTCCTGTTTACCAAACACTTCCTCATCTGCACCAGAACCTCCAGCGGAAAACTGCACCTGCTGAAAGTGAGACGCCCGCCTCAGAAATAAATGATGCAGAGCTGCAAAATAACAGAAGTATTGCAAATGTGCATCACAATGGGTTGCAATAATTCTTCAATTTAATACTTCAAAATGTTGTTCATAGTCAGAGTTTGAATGTGTTTCTTTTCCCAGATTTTTTTTAATAATTTCAGTTTATAAATATTTTAATGATAAATGCATTTTTCAAATTTAGAGTATTATTGTGATGCATATTGTTTTAGCAGGTTATCGCATTATGATTGTATTGCATTATTTAGCATGTTCTCCATTGTAAATTGAAGCGTTTGCTTTGAGTCTGATTGTGTCTTAAACCGCAGCAGGGGGGAACGTTGTCTCTGATTGAGTGCGCTCTGATTGAAGAACTGGACCCCAGTGATGAAGACTGTGAGTGTGACACGATGAAGGCCAAACATCTCAAGAAGATTGAGGGCCACAACCACTTTAAAAAGCATATAAATACACACAGACGTAATAAACGTATGTGCAGGAAAATGGAGGAATAAAAGCTCTTCTGTGTTCTTCAGATAATGCTGCTGGACAGGAGTTTAAGATCGTGGTGGAACCGGCTGAAGGTCCAGCGTTTTCAGTTGTTCTGCTCGCTCCGTCTCGACAGGAGAAAGCAGCCTGGACCAGCGACATCAGCCAGGTGACAGATCACACCTCACTGTACACCAAGTTTGCCTGTTTAATTTTTTAACTTTATGAAGGATAATTAATATGATTGTGTATCAGACTATATCCAATAATTACAATGGTGAATATTGGTTGATATACTTTATTGTCTTATTATAAATGTTCCTTTTTAACGTTTTCATTTTGCTGCTGTAGTGCATCGACAACATTCACTGTAACGGTTTGATGACCAGCGTCTTTGAAGAAAACTCCAAAGTCACCGTACCTCACATGATCAAGTAAACAACACGATTCATTCACTGTAAATAACTGTCATAAACTTCGTACCTCGCTCATCTGTAACGCAACTCATCAGGTCTGACGCCCGGCTGCACAAGGACGATGTGGACATCTGCTTCAGTAAGACGCTGAACTCCTGTAAGGTCCCTCAGATCCGATACGCCAGCGTGGAGAGACTCCTGGAACGTCTGACGGACCTGCGCTTCCTGTCCATCGACTTCCTCAACACCTTCCTGCACACCTACCGCATCTTCACCACCGCTGCCGTGGTGATGGACAAGCTGGCTGACATCTACAAGAAACCCTTTACGTCGATCCCGGTCAGGTGAGAGAGTGACTTCCTGTCGCTGATGTCTGAAGGTCTGTGTGAAACGGCCGCTTTAAACAGGTTTCCTGCTGGAGTAAGTAAACATGTCGTGAACTCACTGTCTTCCCACAATCCTCCTGTGTCCTCCTGTCGCTCTCAGGGTTCAGTATCTTTCATCCGACCGTCTGTCCATCTCATCCATCTGTCCTGACTACAGGCTGAAGATCAGCAGACTCGCACTCGACCAGTCCAAGTATTTCATTGCTTGTCTTCTCCCTCCGTTTCCTTTACAATCTTTATGAAATCATTTCCCCCAGAGGTATTTTCATGGTAAAGTTTTTGCCCCAAAACAATCATAATTTGATTTTCCATTTCATTTATTTTTCATTTTTTAAAAGTGATTTCTGAGAAATGCTTTTGAAATTAAAATCAACACCAAAACAAACAAAAAACTTTGTTTGACGCCTTTCGTATGTGTTGTGAAAAATCATTTGTTTGGCTGTGTAGCATCAGAGCAATAAAAGCAGAGATGTGTGTGTGTGTGTGTGTGTGTGTGTGTATCAGTGTTACTGTACCGTCTGTATGTAAATAATCTCATTATTACTGCTTATCATAGCGAGTTTTCCTTGCAATTCAGTTAGTAAATGATCCACAGTTGGACTGAAGTTTAGGGTTTAAAATGTTAAATAATGTCTGAAGAGCACAAATGTTTGAATAAAAACTCTTCAGCTTTAAAGCGTGTCAGAGAAGAAGCTCTTGTTGTTAGCAACTGTTGTTAGCGCTTGTTTTTGCTCTCGCTGGTTTAGGCAATTCAATTAAAAGCAAAGGAATTTTTGGCATTCCTCACGTATTTTAATCTCACGGTTAATGCTCTTGTTTTAAACATGTTTTGGTATTTCTGGAAGGGCACACGAGGTGATTTGAGTGTTTATTTACCTGTTTCTGTCCTGCGTTGATGCTCCAGGTCCCTTGAGCTATTCTTCGCCACTAATCAGGGTCCCTGGAGTGGAGAGCATCTGAACAACAAATCCCCACGACTGTCACGCAAGTTCTCCACCCCTCCACCCGTATCCATCCCGTCCCGCACGGCCTCGCCCATCCACGCCCGCAAACTGTCCCTCAGTTCTGCGGTGGGCTGCAGGGGCGGAGCTTTGGACCTGTCTGCCGCCAGCAGCCCGACCTCCACCCACAGCCCCCTGATCTCCTCACCTCCACCCACCTCCACCAGAGCCCCTCTGGACCTCAGCCGAGGTCCCAGCTCTCCAGAACTCAGCCCCTCCACCCCTGAGGAGGGCGGAGAGCTGCC
>JBAJNP010001465.1:0-61388 GCA_036877545.1 Yasuhikotakia modesta
ATTAATTGAGTTTTTGGATTCATTGAGAACATGGTTGTTGTTCAATAATAAAATTAATCCTCAAAAATACAACTTACCTAATAATTCTGCACTCCCTGTATATATATATATATATATATATATATATATAGTGTAATTCTTTACTAACTACGTATGTTTGCAATTGTATTTTTGCAATAGGTATTAAAACCTCTTTAGGTCAACAGCTAAAAAAATATTGTGTGTATATGTACAGTATTTGTTGGGTCATTATCACAGGGCTACCTGATAGCTGACGAATGTGTATTTAATAAATCATACGCCTAATGATTCAAAATATGATTATTAAGGAGATTCTAGATGTAAGGTTAAGGTAACTTAACATATGAATTTGGGTTAAGGAACATCTTTTTGTTTCCTACATCAGGTCTTGTATGTGGGTGGCAGATTGTGTGGCCTAGTGGTCTTAGTTGCTAACCAAAAGGCTGCATTTCAAATATTGATTCATGAGAGGCAATTCAGTAACAATTAAGTTACTTTAAGTAAAAGCACAACATAATCAACAACTTATACTAAGAGCTGGATGAGGTGTGGTAAACCGAAGTGTGAAAGAATACACAGGCACAACACGCATAAATTAACTTTCATCTAACAAGTTACAGCCCCACAAAGTGGTCTATAACAATAAACAATCTAGAATGGCAGCACTGAAGAATCTGACTTGAAAGAGGAAGCTTGTTTTTTGCCCCACCACAGTCACCTGCAACTTTTACAAGTGTTTGTGTGCATCTTGCAAAGGATTTTGAAGCTGTATTAACTGACAGATCTTTCTCTATATCAAATGCCAACCACTTAAAATACAAGTTATTTTGATAAGATTTTACAATAGCTTAAATTTGTTAACATTGTATTTATACAATCATTTTATTATTTATTTTGCAATTTAACATTAAGTTTATTGCATTATTTAAGTTCATTCAAGTATCAATGCAAACAAATAATATTTATTAGTGCTTTTAATAGCATGTAATAGTAAGTATAAAATCAATTTTTATCATCAATTCTGTGTTGTTCTTCAATTTGTTATTTTATTAATGTTAATGAACTTAACCCACAATCATTTCTGTATCGATTCAAAGCAAATTCAGGTTTCTGTGCAAGTAATTTTTCTTGTATGATAATAGTTACATGCCTTTATCCTTATTTTGTCATGAACAGATCCAACCGCTTCTATTTCTTGTGTTGTATAATAGCATGCATGAAATAAATGGTATGTAAACTACTGTTGTTTCAATGCACAACATTTGCAATTCAAAGTACTTAAATGTCTTTAAAGAAATTACAATAGAAGACGTGTCTGCAATGCTACTAACCATATCAGGTGAATTTAGCATCTCTTCAGGCAAATACACAGACATATAAGCAGCACAAGAGCCACGCAGCAGGCAGAAATAAGAATGACATGGCCATTCTTAGCTGTAACATTAAAACACATGTCAACCAAAAAGGACATAAATATTCTCTTACCCCAACCAAAGTTAAAATGCAACAGGACATTTATAACAATACAACAACAGCACTTAAATGAGAACATTTTGCTAATACGCTAATATGAAAAACATCTCTTTACATATTTCAGATGCCATTTACCATGTACTCACTTTTGTTTAGATAGACAAGGATGGGTGACCCAAGGCCCTGGTGATGAACTTCACATTTTATAAGTTCATTGTCCAGTAATTCAGCCCGCAGTTGGATAGAACTGATCACCATTGTGGTGCCATCACCCAGCTGGTAGTATGATGTCACGGAAGGGCCCAGTGTTTTGTTATGACTCTCCACATTCCAAGAGATCTTTGCTGCAGGACGGGACACAGCTGTGCAGTTTGCCTCAACAATGTCTTGGGAAACGGTGATGTAACTGGCCTCAGGTTTGGGTAGGACTAGAAAAATTACATTACGTTGATGACCATTGAATTTACTGAAAATGACCATATGTTCACATAAGATGCCAAAATAACATTAAAAGGTCCTTTTACATTTATTTCTGACAGCATCTGTTACCAGAAGTTCCCTCAAAAGTTTCATTTCTTACTAAGTAAGTTTAATCCGATTAAAGGTACTCACACTACAGTCTGCTGTTATCTGTACCAAAGTGTTCCTGTCCACACTGTTCTAAAATTGAGTCTACTTGTGTTTGCGACACAGAAGCATAAATGACTTATGAAAGCATTATTGCTGTACCTTTGCTATTATAAAATAAAATTAACATTTTATTCTCCCAAGCCCATGACTCTTCAAATTATATATTGGTTGTCAAAATTCATTTTAATTTCCTTGCTAAAAAAAAGTGGTTCCAGATGTTTAGAGATTTTTTTTTTCTAGACAGTTTAGACAGTTTTTGTACTAAAAGTACCATCATTCCAAACATCCATCTTAAGTCTTAAGTTTTGTTAAGTGGTAGCGTAACTACAGAACAAAAGACGACACTTGTGTTGTTATGCTGATGGAAAGCTGTCAGACGTAGGTCATGTCTGAGACAGACTCAAGTAGAAGGAAGAATTACTCAGTCTGATGGTAAGACTGTGTGAACACATCTCCTTACAAGAGCCAGACTGTTTAAGAAATTTCAACAGAGCAAAGCTGACACAGTGGAGCTCTGTTCTTGAGGAACAGAGACACAGCAATAGCACTGGCCCTCGGCCCAAAATATGCCCTAAACTAAAGTCACAGCTGAGCACTAAAAACAGCATCTGTTTTAACTGATTGTTAGCTTTTTACCTAAAAAAGCACAATTCACTTCAATGTGACACCATTCCTATGCCTGAGAAATTTGCTGTGATTAAAAATTGCTGTAATTTGCTGTAATTAGTGCATTAAATATATTTAAAAATATCTTTTTACCCAATCATTTGTTTTCTTCATCACAGTGGGAACTTTCCATTGACTTCTATTGCTTTTATAAAGTGCCAATGACATTTTCTATAATCTAAAGTCCTAAGATATTAAGTTTGTTAATTAAGGCAGTTTTCTCATAGGGGCCATTGGTATATCCGTGATTTTGGATTTACAAATTTTTTGGAGATCACATTTTGTGGGTACAAATGAACCCAAACATACACACCCTCTCTCTTCATTTCCCACTTTCTCTTTTACACGCTTTTTAAATACACCCACTCATGCAGCTATATCTTACAAACTTTGCACGACCCGGAACACTACAGACTAAAGGGGTCTGAGATCGGTGCGCTGCTGTTGAGACACCATCGCGGAAAAATGTACAGAAGTTCACACGTTGTGAGTACATGTGAAATGTTCCAAACCCACACACACAAAAAAAAAACATGTGATTAAGTAAAAAGTACATGTGAACTCTGCCTTCATTTTCCATAAATGAAACGTGGTGGTAATTTTATGGTAACTTTATATGAAAACTACAGCTGCTTAATTATATCACAGTTTCATTATAACAGTTTCATTTGCACTATATTTACAGTGCTTGCCCCAAAAAGTACCTAGTAATGAAAGGTAACTAACCAAATGTGTCAAGGCTAGGTTTAAGTTTAGGTTGGAATCTACCACACAGTTGTTGTATAGCAAACACACACAATGTACATGTAGAACAGGACTGTAAAATATGGTTCTAGCCAGTTCTTTTCTCATTATGGCAATTTGACCTTACCATATACAGAAAGGCAAGCTGTTGCGCTTTTGATGCCATCCGGGTACGTGTGGAACTCGCAGGTGTAACACCCCTCATCTTCTGTCTGAGCTTCTTTAATGGAGAGTTGGGTTTGACCAAGGGATGGATTTAGAGTTACCCGGCCCTGGAAAGGTGCCTCAATGATGGGCATGGCATTCTTGAAATAAGAAGCAACAGTGCTGGTATCCCCTTGCTCAGCTGTTTTAGTCCATAGAACCTGCTGGACTCGCTTATTGAGGACATACTTGCATGAAAGGTTAACAGGCTTTCCACTTGCAACTGTTATATTTTCCATCATCTCTACCTTTGCTGCAGAAAATGCAATGGGGGAAAAACGAGGGATTTAATTTCTTTAACCAAGGAAGTATTAAGACCAAGTTATGTTGACTCTGGGCTATTTATGGTTTGACTCTTCATGGTCAACTTATTTAACCTATCAAAAACCCCAGTTTTTATCTTCTGTAGACTATTGTGGTTACCTAAGTTTGTTGTTAGTATTGTAAGTATGGTGGGCTTTGCCGAAAGGTGGTTCTTAACCACTTCCTGCTTCGGCGTCGCAATTAATTAAATCTTCAACTGTTCTGCAAGTGTAGCGTGACAACTTCTGTTAACATCAATTCAATAACTGTGTGTCACCTTACCTATGACTAGGTTTGAGCTTTTTTAGAGAATGTTGAGAGAAGATGTGACTCACCTGTTAGTGAGAGACATGTCCTTCCTTTCTGCTGCCCTGATGGGTAAACATCAAACAGACACTGGTAGCAGCCCTCATTGGCTGGCACAGCTTTACGGATGGTGATGATGCTAGTGTGAGCATGCTGACCCGTGGTTTGTGCTGTTAGCTCAACTCCATCCACTCTGGTGACCTGCTCATGCTTTTCAGGCTGGTAGTGCAATATGGTCTTATCTGTCATATCTAACCACTGCACCTGTTTTAGAACCTCTCCGGTCTCCATGGTGATATTACATGCTATCATGAATGGTAGCCCAACCGTTCCCTGCAGATTTAACGGTGCAAAGACCTTTCCTAGAAAATATAAATGAACAAAATGACAAGAGAAAATAACATCCCCTGCATTTCTATAGACTGAAGTAATTAAACTAAATATAATCTGGGAAAGGAAGCTAAACAGGCACCTTGCGGTCCAGAGAGCAACATCAGTGTTGCCCAGACCTGCAGAGACAGAGATGCCATAGATCCACACATCATAGATCAGACTGCAAGATCACTAAAGTAAAAAGGCAAGATGTATTACAACACACATTCACAGAATCTGCCAGTACTAGTCATGTGCATTACAAACATGTTACACAATAAAAGTGTTAATTGCTATGGCAACCAAAGCAGGACCACCCATATTATTTCTTACAGGGTGTGTGAAATATAAATGTGATACATCTATATATGTCTGTATATAAATATATCTATCTATATATAAATATAAAGAAATGACAATGTACACAGATAAAAATATACATTTTATATGCATTAATGTATGTATGTATGTATGTGTATGTATGTGTATACATATTTACATACACATATACACACAAGCATACATTCTCAGTATACTCACAACCACAGGTTTTAAAGCCAGAGAGATCATATGGTATCACCTTCATTACTTGACAGCCATTGTTTAGAAACCACATATGATCTATGAGAGAATAAATTAAAGATTTAAGATACATTTTGACATCATCTTTTGATAACCAGATTCTAGTTTACAGCTCTTTTAAAGCACACCCCAAAGCCTATATTAAAGCCTCTTTTACAAGAGAATATGATTTACTGCACTATTTATGGGTTTCCTAGGGACCTTTGCCACTGTGAATTTATGGCGTAATATTTTTTTATAACTAAACATCTGCATCCTGGGTTTGTCACCTTTCTGGTGTTTCTAAAATATTGTAGGTTTTAAAAATAACTTGAGGAAATATCTGGACCTGCCCCTTGTACAAACTATATATTTAAAATGACTTGTGGCTAAACTGTGCCAGGAAAACTACAAAGAATGCGGTGCTTATGTACAATTTTGGGGTCACATAACAAATACTTCCAGGCAGCCACACGCCCCATTGACCTCAAATGAAAGACCAATGATTTGTTGAACCATTATGTGGTTTTTGTTGATTTTCTTTTAAGAAAAGAAACTAGCTTCCATTTCCCCCCTCAATTTTCAGTTTATCACATAATCATGATAATAATTCTTATTGTAAGCAACTTAATTTCTATTCATGGTAACGTTACAGTAACATTTACTGCCATCAATCATATCTGCATGTCTCGATTCATGCATTCATATAATAGTACAGCATTTAGAAATATACAAATAAAAGCGTTATAGTTATAAGAATGTCAATTAACTTTGTTAGAAAAAAAACATTTTTCCTTTTTAGTAAAATGTTCCCAATGTTTTAACAATGCCGACGTCACTTAAAATAATTGTAAAGGAGCAATACTACTGTACATTCTCAATAAGATTAATTTGTATTAAGAAGTGCACACATATGCATTAACTATAAGCATTGTGAAGCCAAGTTCGAACTAAATCAACTACATTAACATGCATTTACTTAACAGAAGTACTACAGATGAATTACATACATTTTGTGTACTGATTTATCAGTTTATAAATTCTATATATAAAATATAATTAAGTAAATTCAACACATTAACACATTTATTTTCATTTAACCCTCGTTTATAAACTAACTCTAAATAATGGTTTTAAAAAGAGACTTACTTTGCAATTCATGGCTGCGTTTATTCGTTTCGTTGAAGGTTTGAAAGGTTTCTGCAAATCCAGCGCCGTGGAGTTATTCTGACGTGTGTGGTTCGGGATACGAATGGAACTGGAAGACGGGAAGTTGGACCCAGCCTGTCGTGGGACGCATAGCAATCAGTGTTTGGAAAGGCCTCCGTTCAGTGTAACCTGTCATTAGCTATTGCAAGACCCAACATCTAGCGACATCTCGTGGTGTAAGTAAACAATCCTCAAAGTTCACATCAACAGAACGTCTTAAAAGTTTATACTCTTCTGTAATATCTGTTTTTGAACCAACGACCCACAGGAATCGCATGAAGTGTTCATCTAATGTGTCCAATGATTTATATCCATAAAAAACAGACGCTATAGCACGTGGTGGCCTATTGGTGTTTTTACATCTCTTAATTCATTCCTTTATCGTTTAATCATAATTCAGGTTTCACATTATTCACATTATCAGAGAATAAAGTGTCACAGTTTTAAAGCTTTAGGTTAAGATCAGTAGTAGCAACACATCTGATCAGATAACTGAGATGTACACGATCCATGTCTAGAAAGTGTTTATTTAGCACCATATTGTAATGTTACTGTTTGGACAAATCGGCAAAGAAAATGTGTCCATCCTTTAAACTGTATCTATCCAAAATCCAATTCCAGTTTAGGAGCAATCGAAAGTGTTTGGGGAAAATGTGGATGCCGGTGGGATGCTGTATGTTTAACCACAAGGGGGCGCGAGTCCATTTCAGCCCATATATAACATGATCAGGCAGCGAACCGGCCTTTTCAGCTGAGTCCGCCATTCAGGTCGCAGCCGGCGCTGTATTTATCCTAAAAGCCCCAAATCCAATCCAACAAAATGATCATCTACAAGGACATCATCACTGGTAAGAATGAGTCACAATGTAACGTACTGTACTGAAATGTTATATTTTAGTCGCTATTTTTGATGTGGGATGTTGTTGAATTTTGTTTAAAGCCGGTGTTTCCCAGTTCAGCGCGGCCTAACTTTCGTGAAAGCTGTTAGCATAGCGGCTAATAACAGTGTAAAGTTGGGGAGACATTTGTTTTATTGCTATTGTCGTTAGGGTGTTTTACTTACGTCTACTTTGTCAAAGTAATCCACGTAAACTAATAAACCGACATATTGTGAAAGTTTTAAGTAAAATTGTGGGGTTCAGTTAATAACGTGGTACCGGTTTAGTTAAAACGCCGGGCGGTAAAAGTTGCGATCTGTAACCGTTTAAACACGGGCACGCTTCTTAAACATCACAGTTTACGCTTATTTTTGTGAATCACTTTAACCACCAGTCATTTTGTACATCTAAGTGTTTTTGTTCATTGATTTCACAATTACTTGGGAAATGAGCGCCACGTAGGGCGTGTTGCTCCAGCAGGGCCGGTTCGCTGTATTCGTCATGCGTCTCTTTAACTCTGACTAATGCAGTTGAACACAAGCCAGATGTTGTCTAACTTCTCTTTGTTTACAGGGGATGAGATGTTCTCCGACATTTACAAAATCAAAGAGTCTGAGAATGGGATGATGATTGAAGTCGAGGGAAAGGTACGGCTTGTGTGTCTTAAATTCCATCTGCCTTTTAAATAAAGTCTGAGGGAACAGTCTTGAAATAGACGTACAGTGATGACAATCTTAGGACACCTTTGGAGGTTATGACCAATGAAACTAAACTGTATACTGAGTACGTCTGTAATGGGGCTGTAGTAAGTGTTTGCAGTAGTTTTGTTTGTTTAACTGCATACATTTAATGTAAATCAAATAGGGCTGTATTGTAACTTCGTGGTGAATGTTAATTACAGTGGTTTACTGATATTTACTGTTTATTGATATTTACACTGATGTTTATCTCTTGATAAATTTACCAATTGAATATTCATTTAAGGTCGGCAACTTGACTTTAATATTTAACAGATTAGACATTTACCTGTATTGGCTACACCTGTTAAGACTGTTTTGTGCTTGTGCATGTAGATGATCAGCAGGTCGGAGGGCGATATTGACGATTCACTGATTGGTGGAAACGCATCAGCAGAACTTCAGGATGAGGGCTGTGAGTCTTCCACTGTCAGTGGTGTGGATATTGTCCTCAACCACAAACTTCAGGAAACCTCCTATGACAAGAAGTCTTACACAGCACACATCAAAGACTACATGAAGGCGTAAGTGTTTGCCATGAGTCACTAACACAATCAATGTTGTAGAGGAAGTGATAAATCAATAGAAACCAAACACCTTGATGTTGAGTCTTGCAACACTGTACATACTGTAAATATCATGACAGACATTTGAACTTTGGGCATTAGATTATCCTGCTGTGGGTTTCCGATAGTTTAATTGTTTGCATCATTGACAGCTCAGAGTCTTGTATTGTGACCACCTGGGTTTTAAAATGTAAGATGCAAAACTAAAAGTCCCTGCGCTTTCTGCCTGCACTAATAGTGGCATGTAAGATTGAACTGGGGACAACAACGTTTATTCTGTGAGACTGTTGGTAACATTAAAGGTTTGCAGTGCCATGAAAAGAATGTGTTTCTGAACCTAATTATTGTACCACTTCTTTGACAGAGTGAAAGCCAAACTTCAGGAGACTGCACCTAACAGGGTAGACCCATTCATGGCTAACGCACCAGCTGAGGTCAAGAAGATTCTAGGCAACATCAAGAACTATCAGGTAGGCTGTGGTAACTGATCTATTTATTGTACTGCAAATACAATGGACAGTTTTGTTGAGGACGCACCGTGATGACAAACTTAGGACACCTTTGGAGGCCAAGGCCCAATGAAACAAACTTAATTCGGAGTGTGTTCCTGTGGTTTAAATGTGTAGAATTTCAAATCTTCAGAAAGAATAATCATTCAAAGTATTGAAAAGTGGGTGTATAGGTTGTAGCAACACTGTGTGGCCCATTAATGGATTCTCTTAAATCACATTTGCAGTTTTTCACTGGTGAGTCCATGAACCCAGACGGCATGGTTGGTCTCCTTGACTTCCGTGAGGATGGCGTCACACCGTACATGCTTTTCTTCAAAGATGGTCTGGAAATTGAGAAATGCGTAAGTTTGAGTTTTTGCCTTATTTTTAGGTTATGTTTACAATGACATGTATCATTTTAATGCAGTTTAGTTAATCTTTTAAAGAGCTGTTATTTATGAAATATTTGAATACAGCATCCACTGATAGACCTGTTGCCACAATCTGTAGCCTCTGGGTTTGCACTAGGATGCGATAGTAATCCTCCTTGTGTCTTCTCGCCATCAGAAAGGTGGCTGGAATTGACTGCATAAAGGAGAATATGTGCTTTTGGAAGCATGTCCTCTGTTTTAAAATGTTTAAGCATGACTGTATTTGGATTTTTAAATATGATTGTTTGTTTTTCTCTCAATAGTAAACCTCCGAAGCGTCTTAAGTCCCCCTCAACACTGGCCTCTGTTCTATGGATTGGGCTTGTGGATTAAACCAGTCATTCCCCCTCATCCTTCCATCAGGACAAGAGGCTATTTTAACCTTATGAGGCCACTTTTCATTTTTTGATTGGCATACGTCCATTCACGCCGAGAAGACGTGGCAGGTCCCTTCATGAAAATAAAAACAAGACTTTTAGCAAGCCAAACCGCAACAAACGTTGTGGCAGAAACTTATTTTTGGGTTTTCTTTTATTACATTGTCATGGAGGTGAAGCTGACTGCTGGCTTCTCATTTGCTCTGCATGTCGGCTTCTTGTTTCAGCAGATGTACAGATATAATTCCTTGTCCCATTGAATCACAGGATTGTATAGGATTTCTTGGCATCATTTGTGAAAATAAATTCAAGCTGCTGGCTAATTAAAGATGTTTCTTGTTGCATCTGTTCCGTGTGTTAACAGGCTGTCTATATACATAGGATTGGTAAAAGCAAATAATAGTTTAGGCTTTAATATGTTTTGGGTCTGTGGAATGGTTTAGTTTGTGCTCATTACAGTCTGAGTAAATGGAAAAATGTTTATGGCGAACTATCACAAGGGTAATTTTAGTGGGGTCTTTAAAGTTTAGTCAAAGGTTTAATGACCCGATTAAATTCATAATTATTATTAATTTAAAATTAAGTTGGAATTGAGAATAATACATTCATACTAATCTACATTTAGAAAGTTTTCACAAATACATCTTAATATACATAAGCATACAATATGTAACTTGGGATTCAAAAGTAATGTTACTTAACATAAAATACCAACAACAATGACCTTTAAAAATGTACTATCAGCAATGATATTCAGTCAAGGAGTATGGTCCTGCAAGGCAACTGAGATAAAAAACACAAAGAGAATAGGATCACATGTACACTTTATATTAAAAAGTATAAATAAAGTTATTACAACATAAATGCAAAAAGACACACAGGCCAATCCCAGTTTAGTTTTACAGCTGTTTTTTTGTCAGCACTGGGCCCCTTGTCAATCTCTAGGGCCTGGTCCATAATCTGTTGATCTATTTTTACCTAGATTTTACAATGTTATGTCTTGGTCATTTATCATAGGAGACTGTTCAGTTGAGCACAGAGATATTGAGGAATAAGGATAAAGCCTAAGTCCTGCATAGAGGGGTTCAGTAAATTCAGAGCAATATGTATGTAAGTGTGTGCATGTGTGCTTGTCAGAAACACTGAAGAAGGACAGAGTGCCACCTAAGAAGTCTAGATAAACTCCTATTTTGTTAAAGTGGGGTGAAGGCGCGGGTATGTCAATGCTCTTATTATTATGCCAAAAACTATACACTGTCTCTCGACTGTACAGACACCAGGATTTTCCACAGAGTCCAAACCTACAGTCACTTCCTCCTGTTCTGCTTATTCCCTTATATAATACAGCTATATTTGCCCACTTGTCTTTGGTCCATTCAGCCTCCCAGTAACAGCGTCCGGACAGACTCTCTTGAGACAAAACCTGCTCATATTCCTGAAATCTCTCCGGCAGAACAGAGCACGGCTTCCTCTCATTCACATGCGTCACCTTTCTGTTTTCCTCAGACAGAACAAGATGAGCGTGTGCTGTGTTTGGATCCAGTGTGAGGTTACAGGAATCTGCAGACAAGGACAAAGATGAGAACTTCAGTGATAACTGTGTAAAGTGTCCAGACAAAGTGTTTTTACTTAATATGTGAATCAATCACATTCTGTGCTATGGGGAAGTATTAGTAAATAAGGGGATACTAATGAGTATAGCATTTTACTTTCTAAAATGATCGAATGAACATGACATACATTTTTGTAGTCCTGGTGTCATTGTAAATTCTTCATTGTGGTCCATCCTAAAGAAAGCAAAACAGGACAAGTGATAGTAAACTGGCATTGTAAACCTGACAAATAATGTTACCAATAATAATGTTATTAACAATAATAATGTTAATAATAAAAACCACGAAATAATGTTTTTGTAATAGTTATGTCTTTTTACAAACATAGTATTTCACATACACTATTGGCCTAAACACAACCTTAGAAATGAGGTTGAAATACCCTGACAAAAAGAAGTTATTAGTATAATCAGTATGGTTTATTTACTTTGTGTTTTTATTCATTTCTCAGTTGCTTTTACGTATATTTAAACAGATAATATATAAACAGTTTGTTAACAATTAAGAAGATAATTAAAAACATGTAACACTATGAAATTAATACACAACAGACGTAAGCATCTTATCTGAGAACCCAGTTTGAAAGTTTCGATTTTCATTGACAAGGTTGCTGTTGGTATTACTTGAGTTTCTGCAGTCTGCAGTTCGGATCCTCCAGTCTAGCAGAGAGAAGCTTCACCCCTGAGACTCCTGGATAGTTGTAACTCAGATCCAACTCTTTCAGACAGGAGGACTTTGAACTCAGAGCTGAATCCAAATAAGTACAACCTTTCTCTGTCACTAAACAGCCCGATAACCTGTGAAGAGAAATATAAAAGGATTTGAGGTGAGGCTCTTTTTGGTGTGTTCATTATGAATACATTGTCTAAAACTGTAAATTATAATTTTATAAAAAATTGTCAATTGTTTGTGTTTGCTATCTCTAATACCATTTCATTAATTTTCATTAATTCATTAATTCTTCTTAATTTGATCTATAGACATGAATGATAGCTAAAATCTGGCTTTTTGGTAAATAGCATCAGCAACATGTCTGAAGTAATAAACATACACAAAGACTGATCAGAAATAATACCATTATTATGCTAAGACAGGATTAGCATCTATCTAACCCTCAACTCTGTTTTCCCAAATCACCCAAAGTCAATTTAAAGAAGCATCATATTATCTAATGGATAATTACTTGTCATCTTAGGTTCAACACATACTGTACATACCCTAGTATCTCCAGTTTGCAGTTTGAACTCTTTAGTCCAGTAGAGAGCAGTTTAACTCCTGAATCCCACAGATCATTGTTACTCAAATCTAGCTTTCTCAGAGCGGAATGTGATGATTGCAGGACTGTGGCCAAAATTTCACATGACCGCTGACTGAGATTGCAGTTAGCTAGCCTGAAAGAATAAGTTAGACTTTCAGTGAGATGTACAAATAATATTTTGTTATTTTTAATGTTCATATTTAAGATTGGGTTACTACATACCACTGTGTACTCAAAATAACACTTCCAGTAGTATTTATGAACAACAGTTTTACAAAAAATAGTCCTGATTAATATAATAGTAAAGAAATTGAACTAGCTCATGCTGTAAGGCAACTCAGACTGTGAGTTATCCTGACTTTGTACTTTCTGAATATTAAATATAATAAATATGAACTATGTAGTTTTTTTAAACAATAAAAGGCTGACCATCTTGAAGTGAAAGTAAAAGAAGTGAAAGCTTCAATCTTGTGATTGAGGTTTGTGTAATTTTCACACAACTTTACACAAGCAGTGCAGTATCATAACATGTTGATCAATTGTGATGTATTATATATAAACACTCACACAGCTATTTTGCAATTCATCACAGCTGGTATCAGTCTCAGTCTGCCTTCCTCTGTTGTGTTGTACTTCTTGAGATCCAGAACATCCAGCTCCTTGTCGGACATCTGAAGCATGTACGCTATTGCTGAACAGTGTGGAGCAGAAAGTTTAGTTTTTGAGTGTTCATCTGACTTCATAAACTCCTGAATTTCTCTGCACAGAGTCTGGTCATTCAGTTCAAGCAGACAGAGGAACAAATTGAGGGACTTATCGGCTGAAAGACAACTTCCATCTTTGATTTTATCCTTTATATACATGATACTTGTCCTGATGCTTTCTGCGCTGTCCACTGTGTTTGTCAGTAGACCCTGTAAAAGTCTCTGATTGGACTCAAGTGAGATACCAAGCAGGAATCTGAGAAAAAGGTCCATGTGTCCATTTTTGTGTTGCAATGCCGTATTTATTGCTCCTTTATGCAAATTATGAAGTAAATAAAAAACTTTAACATCCGCAGCTGTATCAGCTTCGTAGCAGTACAAGACATAAAATGCGGCAAGAAACTCCTGAAAGCTGAGATGAATGAAAGAATAGACTTTCTTCAGACAAATCACAGATTTCTCCTGAAAGATCTCAGTGCAGATCCCAGAAAACACTGAGGCCTCTATGCCACACTCTTTCAGGTCCTCCTCGTAGAACATGACATTGCCCTTCATCAGCTGTTTGAAAGCAAGATTAGCAAGCTTCAAAACACCTTCTCTGTTTGAATGCAAGAGTTTTTTTGGATCCCTCTCTTCATTTTTCTGGTTCTTTATGTTTATCTGAATGAGCAGGAAGATTATGTACATTTCTGTCAGTGTTGTGGGGACATCTGAGGTGTTTTTTTGGAGGACGTTTTTAAGCACAGTGGCTGAGATCCAGCAGAACACTGGTATGTGGCACATGACATAAAGGCTTCTGCATGTTTTAATGTGTGAAATAATTGTGGTGGCTTGACTATCATCACTGATTTTCTTCTTGAAATATTCCTCCTTTTGACAGTCATTGAATCCTTGAATTTCTGTCATACGTTGGATGTATTTAGAGGGTATCTGATTGGCAGCCGATGGTCTGGAGGTTATCCAGATGAGAGCAGAGCGGAGAAGCTCTCCTGTGATGAGGCTTGTCATTAACCCACCCACCGATGATGTCTGCGTCACATCAGAAACTTGCTTACTCTCTGAAAACATCAGGGGAATTCTACTTTCATCCAATCCATCAAAGATTAAAATAACATTACCTTTTTCATATATATCGGGGTCAAAATCTTGAAGTTCTGGATGAAAGTCAAGCAGAAGTTTGTGAAGACTGTACTGACCATTTTTAATCAGGTTCAGCTCTCGAAACTGAAGCATAAACACAAAATCTACATCATGATTTGCTTTTCCCTCAGCCCAATCTAAAATAAACTTCTGCACAGAGACTGTCTTACCAATTCCAGCAATACCTTTAGTGAAAACAGTCTTTATTTTGTCTTTTTGCTCTTTTCTATGTTTGTCACATCCAGGGTTGGTCAAGGGATTAAAAATGTCATTGCAGTTGATGGCTGTGCCTTGTAATTTTTGCATTTTCTCCATCTGTATAACCTCATGTTCTTCATTGACCCCTTCACTCTCTTCTTCTATGAGGTAGAGCTGTGTGTAAACACTGTTCAGAAGGGTTTCATTCTCTTGCATTTTGATGCCCTCAAATATAGTGTCATACCTTTTCTTTACAGAAGCCCTATATCTGTTTTTGACGGTTTGTAGGGCAACATCTAGTGGTTTGGGGGAAACCTGCTGCGGGTCTGCAGTCATTCTTACAGGTGGTTTTGTTTTCAGGGCTGGTTCTGTGTAGTGCTGCCTTGTGTGGATGACAAAATGGGAGGCAGTGCAGCACAGAATCAATTTTATGACTATTAACTTTCTTGCACAGCAGACATCACAGACCACAATGGGTGATAAAGACTGGATTTCTCAGAATATGCTTACAAATGCCACAACCGAACAGATGACCTTTCTCCACCCTGCAGAGACACAATATGGTTTACAATAATGGTTTTATGTATAGAATTACTGACATCAGAACATATTACTAATAATGAGTAGCAATGTACAGTAGCAAGTTGGCAAGAGAAATGTTAAAATCTGAATCTCTGACAAAATACATTGTCAGGTAAGTCCTTTTGCCTGTTTTTACTCCAGTTCCAATACAGCAAGTTTTCATGTCTTTTTATTTACTTTCTACCAAATCCCACAATTTACTCTCCGTTGAACAACACAAGTCATATTATTGTCTGACGGCTGGACACCACGTGAATCAGTCACAAATAAACTATATTTTTATGTTACATTAAATAAAAATAATCTTACCCCGTGGCTATAAAGTCTTATAGTTTAACATGGATGAAGTATCTGTGCACTTCATTTAATCCTTTATAGGAGCTCGTGCTTTTACTTTCGGTTTCAATTTATCCAGGCTATTTAGGTTTTACACTATTTCAGCTTACGGTCCAATTTAACTTACCTTCACCCTGAACTCTGAGGAACCGCACAGCAAACTTGAAGTAAATGAAGCCTTAAAAATGCAGCAGTTTACACTGAAAAGATCTTAAAGACACGGAAGAGTTCAGCAGTCTGCTAGCAGGAAGTAGGAACCTGCCTATGCCAACCGCAGCGTCACGTATGCATGACGTACCATGTATGTATAAAAGTTCTTTTAAAAAGTAGCTCAATTTAACATGTGAATAACCCAGTTCACTAGTTCTTGTTGTAGGTGCCAATAGATCTTTTTGTGTTCTAACTCAGACATGGACTTTATTAAACTTTAAGTTTCACTTTATCTAAATAGAACCACGTTTAAATAAGGAATAATTTACAGGACATTGAATTACTAGAAAATAATGCACACCCAAGGTGGTAGTGGTTGACAGATTTGCCTTGTACATTGCTGTTTATTGGCGTTATAATAGGATACATTTCTATATATCCTATATTTCTATAACAGTACATTTTGATTTTTGCGTGAACTATCCCTTTTTAGACCATTTGTTTTTAAATTTCAGTCTTGGTAAAAACCAAAGATAAAGCAAAGATAAAGAAACTGAATGTGGCTTATCTTTCTACAAAAAACTTTATTTCAACAGCATTTGTCAAAGTGAAATACCATACAAAAAAAATCAAACAGAAAATAACTTTTAATATTATATCAGTAAGTTTTCATAAAAACATGACCTTTTTACATAAAAACTTGATCTGAGATTAAACACAATTTAAGTTTTACTAAGACACTATTGTAATCTGTTTTATGAATGCTCATATATGAAGACACAGCATAACTTCTTAGCATGGTAAAACGTCACAACACTTTCTGATACCTCTAAAAGCAATGTATGAAATAACACCAATTTTTTGAAGGTAAATGAAATGGGTTTGATAGCCACTGTGTCCAACGTATGGGTTCAGGGCCCCTGACTGTTATGAAAATGATCAGTCACTCTTTTCTTCATTCTGATAGTGTCTGTACTCTGGTTTGAGCTCCCATGTATTTTTGTGGGTGCCTTTAACATTGTAGATGCCAATATCCCGAAGAATCTCCTTCAAGTAAATCTACAAAAAATGAGAATATATATTATATAGGTAATCGTTAATACAATGTATGTATTCCACCTAAACCTTTAGGACAAAGAAGAAAGGTGGTGTAATGTCCCAATAAGAAACTAAACAATAATTGGGGTTGCACTATATGCACTCTTGCCTTATGACCAAACCAAACTGTTGTATCTAAAAATAAATATTGACAGCTGTTGAAAAATTGCCCTCCTGCTACAACAAAATGCTGCTACAATTGATGATGCTTAATTCTGAACTTACAACATTATTTATCAAAACACAGCACCATTATTCAGTGCCTCTATCTGTGTAACTCACCACAGGCTGTTTTGTAATATCCACCAGATCCTTGATGTTATAATACTGATGTTTTTCAAAGGCAGAAAACAGCATGTCCAAAACCTGTTGCTTATCTGCTCTTGCTCTTTTTCCTTCTTCTTTCTTCCTCTTCTCATAGTCCAGCTGTGACAAAATGACAATAAATTGTTTGTCATTATTCACATACAGAGACGGACAGACACACATCTGTATGTTTAAGCAAAGGCTTGACCTACATTATAAGCGTGATTAGCCACAGGTTTGTAGTTGGTGGTAACAGCCTTCTCAAGCTGCTGAGAGAATCTGAGGGGTTTGGAGGACTCCTCAATCTGCAGTCTGCAACAAAACAAACATTGTGACATCATAAGAGGGTGTCTAACAGAATTAGCTGCTTTACATTGAATTGGACCTGCAGTTACAATACAAACATACATGTTCACTTCACAGCAATTGTTTAAGCCCCATACAGCTATGCAGACCTGATTTAATTTCACTTTAATCATTTGGTTTGGGTGTTTGCATGCATGTGGGTTTAGTAGGCTATAAGTAAAATGAAAGTACATATGTTTAATACCATAGAATTATTACTAAGAGTAATATTATCCACTTTACGTTTCAGAAAGAGAATTTATTATATAGGATGTAGTTATTGTATAGTAGTTATTATATAGGATGTATTATTTTCCATAAGTGGCCCTCTCACAAACGTATAAAACTATTTCTATGGTTTCCTTTGTGGGTTGTTTGTACATTATTTTAATTAAAGCTTGTATGGTCAACAATAAGGCAATAAATCCAATTACATTATTTTCATTTTCTTTGATATTCTTGTCAGGCTCTCACTGGCTATTGTTATTACTGGGGAAAGTTTAACTCTGTGGTGGCCAATCAGGTCAAAAACCCAGAAGTGTGAAAAAAGGCTATTTACTTTTTAAGCTTCATGTAGTTTTCGCTTACTGCTGGTCTGCATTCAGCTCTCTGCACCACCAGTCCTTCCAGTGCAATTTTATCTATGTAAGAGAAGACAGACATTAACATTTAATGACAGCTGTAACTGTGCAATCGCTGCTGCAACACGCAGTTTATCACAGCTCAGTTATCATCTCTCATTAGCATGAGAGGAAAGAGCCCATTCTGTACAATATCTCCATTTTGATGACTGATTGTCAAATCAAAATTAAATCTGTATTCGTCAGTGACAAAAAACACAACCACACTCTTCTGATGATTTTAAATGTTTTAAATTGGCTCTTGGCAGCTTTTGTTTATACAGTATAATGCTTGACTGGCCCTTCCTGGACCTCCACGCAAGCAGGGGGCGACGATGAGCACTCACCTGGGCCTGTACCTGTACCTGAGCCGCTGGTCTCAGCATCTGACTGCCCTATGAGAGGGATGGCAACATGAGAACAAGGGGGAACTCTCCAAATAATCACTGCAGGCCAACTTAACGGAAGTGTCTTACACGGCAATCAGCGAAAGCACACAGACACACAAGTAGATGTAAACCACGCAGATACAACCAGCTAGCCACACACAACCCAACCCAACTATTCAGTTAATGAGTTAGCTTTACAGAAACCAATGATTAATACATGAGACAGTTCACCCAAATGTTTCTGATTTGATTGTTTTCGTTGTTGACTCGCAAACAAAATACAATAAAATATTTAAAAAATCACTAGCACCTTAATGTAAAAATCTTAAATATTGTGTATTCAGTGCCTGAGTGAAACAGCAGGGGTCTCAAATTTCCCAATTGAAATTTTAGGGCTTGTGTGTGTAGACTTGTACAAGTAAAAAGCTGACAGGTAGATTAACATGATGAGGTGGATGAATGATGAGAAGTTTATCCTTTTAAAAATATTTAAAGATTTTACCTGGTGATCCAGGTTCTACGGTAAAACCACAGAAACCTGATCACAATTGTACCCTGGTGCATTATGTGCCCTGGTCATTTCTTAAAGATACTTTTATATGAAGCAACTTACAGATACAGGCAACTTACAGGTTTGAAGAGACAGATACCTTCTGGGGAAATATACTTAATAATAATCACTCATACTTGTACTTATACTTGATAATTTTCAAGTATTTGTTAATAAACACAACACTTTTTGTCAACAACTGATTTCAAGAGAATTGAGCATTTGGGAACACATTCTTACAACTCAGAAATCCAAATCAATTTGACTATATCACCAATAAAACGATTTGGAAGCCAAACAAAGTTGTTCATGCACAAACAACACCCAAGGTAGACACAAAACAATTCCATGTTAATCAAGGAATTAAGACAGTAAGTAGATTGAATTTCAGTAAAAAAAAATTAAGGCCCACGCCAACATCTGCTACTATTAAACACACACACAGGTTTAGTCAGAGGTCAAGCAACTACATAGCTTTAGACACCAGATCAAAACTATTACACCCATCATTTATCTCACAGTCTCAGACTAAGAGAGAATTGAGAAGAAATCAACAAACCATTAATAGTAGAGAAACTGAATGAAACTGGACGGCAAGAGAGTTTTACAATGTACAGGACAGATTGCACAAAAATGACTTACCATATGAGCTGTTTCTGATCAAAAGTTTAGTTTTAACAAGAATAACCAGTAGCACACTTTCATTATTAAACTATTAGCAAATATTTTATAGTGCTTAACATGTCCATAGTTACTGATCATTGAAATATGAATATGTACATATCAATCAATGTATACATTATTGTCTATATTTGGCTATTAGTAAAATTTGTTGTTAAGTAACTTAAAATAACTAGATTTTATATCTAATATAACTAGTTATATAAAGTATATAACGTTATAAATATATATATATATATATATATATCTTTAAAATCTTTAAAAAGTTCAATGTTACTTAAAAATGTTATTTGCTAATTTTACTTGGTTACTTTATTAAAAGTGGATTGTCAAGGTAAACTTCTTTGTTTAGATTGAATAGAATAGGCAAACGATATATTTTGGCAGATCTCACCTGATGAAGTTTCTGTAAAGACAGCCAGAGTCTGCCCACCGACAGTCTGCAGAGTGAATGGATGGTCTCTGGGGGCTTGAACTTTGGAAGATTTCTCCCCCATGTTGTCTATAGTGGTCAGTTCCTCATTGAGTGTGAAGGAAACCTGTTCATACAAAAGGAATTCAATTTTTATCAGAAATACACATAATCCACTTTAAGACATTTGCTCATATCAGTGAGGGCATTTTGGTTATTACCTCTGCTTTGCCTTGATTCCTGTACAAACAAAGACAATTACAAGTTAAACTTGTAAAATGCAAATACATGTGATAGTTAGACGGTTTGCTACATACTTGCAAATTCGAAGCTTTCCAACATCCCCTCTCCCTGTTGCTTTTGCCCATTGCTGTGATAAATACTTTGGGACCTGCGAGTAAAATTAATTTCATAAATCAATGGATAAGTTAAGTCATTTAAGTTGGATAAACTTTACAGTTTGAACGGCATCTTCTAACACATTTTAATAATAATTGAAACGTCCAACAAATAACGTGGGTCTGTATGTTATTTGTAAATGCTGAAACACTATATTGATCATACATAGTAATACAACGTCAAACGAACACCGTTAAGCGATAATCTAGCACCATTAGCACTAGCCGTCTGCTTCATCGACCTATAAACAACACTTACTTTCACCAGCCATACACCGGCATTTTGTTTCGCGCCAGTTAAATCCACATCGCCTTTGTCTGACATGCTTGTTATAGCAGTTTTGATATTTATATTTCGATTATTTCATGTAAACTTTATTTTGATGCTCCGCTTCCCACACGCTACACACGTCTAGCCAGTGAACTACCAACAACTGAGCCGGCTGTACGGTATACCGTAAGGACCAAAATTAATGCGCTACCATAAACAAATACTATGGAGCTTCAGAAATATATAACCACATTGCATGTGTTATAAAAGTAATTTACATAAAGGTATGTGTGAAAATGTTATTTACACCTCATTTGGTTGGTTAAAGTTTATTTACAACAAAGGAAGAAACAATATTTATCTTTTCAGTTTCTGATCATAACAGTTTATTTATAAAGTAAACAATAACAATAAACACAAGTCTTTAATTAAAAAAACAAACATCCTTTTCTTATGGGTCACAACATTAACGGTTACTGGAATGATACCAAAATGATCTGTAATTTACATGTGTAATCTCAGATTCTTGAAAACTAATGCTCTGTCCTGAGGGGTAAATTGCATTAAAAGATAAAAAAAATAATCACAAGAAATTACATTTTTACTACAATTTACTAAATTGGTGAAATTACTTTTAATACTATTTTGCATTAATAAGTAATTTAGGACCATTGTGTTGAATTCCTATTAATATATAATAATTATGTTGGCATATTTTTTCTTTTTTGCAAGCATGACCCAGACAGGTATTGTGACCCAGACAGCTTTTGTGAGACTCACCAATACTTAAGTAAAAAAGATGCTGACAGAGTTTAAATGAGTGATAAAATTACTGAATTTAATCACATTTAGATATCACTGTACAAAACGCAAGTTCAAGACAAATCATCAGTTTCAAAACAAAAAATAAATCATCATCATTTTGGACACACATATATGGTCAACAACGTTCAATGTTTCAACAATACGTCTTTTGAAAAACTCCACAACATCCTTGTCACAGAAACATGCGATCTTTGCTGTGAGAAAAGCGGGTGTTCAGTTCTTGTGACTTTTTGAGCAATGCTTTCTTCTGAGCCTCATCAAAGCGATTGACCTGGAGATCCATGTCTCTGTCGAAGGGTCTTCTCTCCACAGGCTTTTGGGCATCCTCTTCAGCTTTCCTCTTCATCTTCTTAGCATGCATACTGATAAGAGATTCACCACGTTTGGACTCCTGAACAAAAAAAGGACATTTTCATGAAATTTTACATTTTTGTACTTCTGTCAGACTTCTGTCAGTAACTGCAAACAAGGTGTGGAAATGAATATAGCTATTTCCTGACACAAATTACAATCCTGACAAGTAAAATAATAATCAAATGCTCCAGCCGTGCTAATGTTTACATGGCCATGATGAGATTGACATAAAAAATGTGACAACTTCATATTGATAAAGTCTAAGAGCAATCACATCAATTTCTTACCTACATTTTTAAGGTTTAAGCCCTGTTATACTTTTAAAAGTGGCCCTGAGTACTATCACAATTCCATTATAACTGGCTTAATGTAATGGTTGCTTTTTTAAAACTAATTCAGTGCCCTTTGTATTAAATTCATAACTTACATTATATTTTGAAACCTTTTCAGCCATATCAAGATCCTTCTGAGAAAGACGAGGCCCTTCGTCCTTGGCTGATTCACCTTTTTCTTTAGCTTCCAGTCGCTCCTAGGGAAGGAAAACATGAGAGGAATTTCCCAACATTCTTCAAACTCTTTCCAATTTACAACTGAATGTAAACAAACCTTTTGTCATTTGTCATAGATAATTTTAAAACACCACCACCTGGTATATCACACGACATCAAGTTACTTTATAACCAGATTTCTTCCTGTTATGGTTAACTTACCCTGGCTTTCCGCTCACGGTCGGCGGGAGTGTCGGTCCAGATGGAACGGTCTTTGTTTTCTGGGCCTGATCTCTTCTTAAAGGTGCGAGCACCCAGACCCACATGCTGCAACTCAGGAGGCAACTCTGTCATCCAGCTCTCTCTGGTGAGCACTGCTGGGCCAGTCTAACAACAAGTTTTTAAGATTTATCAGTCTGATGCATGTGCTTCAATATTGATACTAGTTACTGATCTCACACGTAACTTTCTATGTAGCACATAAATACACATATGTGAAATTATTAATTACTATTCATAAACAACCAGCAGGAGAGTTAAAGTTAATTGGAATAAAAAACATCCATTGATAAAGAAAACTAATTAGTAAGATTGTAGGTAAAAGTTGCACCCAAAAAAAGAAACATTTACATCGACTCCTGTAAGTTTGTCTTTCATCTTTTGAGCTCTTCTTTCAAAGTCCAACGCCACAGAATTATGCGCTGCTTCTTTTGCTGGCATGGGTCCGATGACATCATCATCCTCCTCCTCTTCTTCACTGCTTGACAACTCAGGCTTATAACCTGGCGGTAGAGCTGGGCCTGAAAATCCTCTGACATCATCGTTATCCTCTTCTTCATCTTCAGCTTGTATTTTAAAGCCTGGAGGAAGTGCAGGTCCTAGCACAGATGGTCTGCAGTAGAAAACAAAATGAACAAAAAAATTAGTTTTATCTAGATGATTATTGAAGTTTCAATGTTTACACTTTATAATACAGAGCTAAAACTGTATGCAACCATTTGTGTGAAAATATTTGGTCACAGTCTATGTTTTTTGGTGGGGATCTACCAAAAGCTATACAATAGCTTTAGGACACATGCTATATTTACACAGATAACATTTAATTTATTTCATCAGAGGCTCAGACTTGTGTCGTCTGGTAAACCTGTGATATCATTAATCCTTAACATCCCATAACATTTTACATAGTTATATATACATGTATATTATTCAACAATATCTCAAAAACACATCATCACATGCAGTTAACATAAAGATCCACAGGACAATTGCAGGTACCGTTTAGGTGATCTGTCTTGCTTTTTATATCCTGGAGGTAAAGCTGGTCCCAAAATCCCACTGTTGTTATCTTTTCCCCCATCTTCATCTTCACTTTTAAATCCTGGAGGAAGTGCAGGTCCCAGTAAAGGTGGCCTAAAGCGGTTGGTACAAAAATATGGCCATATGGGGCTATTATAATTTTGTTTACAGTGTTTGTATGGTTCACTCACTGTATGCGAAAGCATTCACATACAGCTAACCCATATGTTTATGGAAATACATATGTTTATGGCTTGTTACCGTTCAGGTGACCTGTCTTGGTATCCTGGAGGAAGAGCTGGACCAAAGAAACCATCATCATCATCATCATCATCATCATCATCATGCTTTGTTTCCTCTTTCACAAGACCTTTGCTGCTAATGAAGAAGCGCAACAGAAGATGCAAGATTTTAAAATTAAGTTAAACTGACCACCAACAAACAACATAAACTGTAGGAACATTTAAAAAAGAGGAACCACAAACAATTGCATTGAGAAACACCGATTAAACCATTAAACATCATACCTTGAAGAACGCCTATCTTTAGATGATGAGTATTTGGCCCTCTTGAACACGACCTCCTCTTGATCACTGTCGTCACATGAACTGGAGGACTCTGTAGCTTTATACATTGGAGGCAAAGCTGGACCTATAACTGGAAGCGTAACTAAATGTGATGATTTGTATACAGATGAACACAAACAGCTTAACTGTAGTTGTGGGGAACAATGGCATGAATGGACAACAAATAAAGAGTATGGGTTTTGTAATAGTCAGGCAAATATAGAATGATTTAAAACACTAAATCATTTTGCAGTTACATGCAGTATACAAGTACATGCAGCTAATGCAGTATATCGTCTGTGTAAACATACTTGCGTCTTCGTCATCTGAATGATCACTTTTGCTTTTTCCCATCATCGGCGGCAAAACGGGTCCAATAATATTTTGATTTGACATCCTAAAATTATCGCGTTAACACAGTTATTTATTCGCTTGGAAAATTGAAAACGTCACTGTTTACTGCACACGTTCCATTATTTCCGGTCGTAGCTTCCATGAATTTCAAAATAAAAGTCTTATTCCGGCGGCTGCTGCAGATGGCGCGTTATTTTAATTCATACGCGTTATTAGACAGGCCGCTCTTAACGGCAGCTTCACTCATTTGTTGTCTTCCGTTGTTGTTTCCATGGCCGGCGGGATGCTTGAAAACAACAGTTGGTTAGATAAGTTTGTTCCCCTTTTGATCGTAAAATAACTTTGGGAGCCTGTAAGTTTGACGTCTCACATAAATGACAACTCTGTTGAGTGTTTTTATCCAGTGTATTTTATAATTATATACATTGAGGTATATAAACTGAAAAATAAGCGTCTTCCTGTTTTGCTGCAGCTTTCAGGCTTATCCGTTAATTCTTGCGTTAATGCCTTTCGTGTTCTTAAGCTTGTGAGCTCGTGTCCTAACGCTTCGCTTTAACTATTAGTTGTGTTGTGTTCACAATTGTTCATCTTTTTAAGTCTGGATTAAATTTGTTATCAGGCTTAAGGGATGTTAAAGCGTTCAGAATGGCTTGATAGTACGTCAGTTGCGTTTTATATGAGTATCCTACGTTCGTTGAAAACGTGTAGTGACGTGTATATGTATATTAAGTATACTAAAGTATATAACGTATATAAAAATGTATAAGGTGGAATGTATGTAAATGGCTTTGTCACTCATTTAGCTGGTTAACATGGATAAGATTATGGGCAAAGACTCTAGTTGGGCAAAAAAACTTGTTGCTAAATAAACTTGTTGCTAAACAAACTTTGTTTTAAAAACTAAACATGCTAAATGTTGGTAAATATATTGTTCAAACAAAAACTTGGTAAATAAAATTGATGAAATGTGAAGTTTTTATACGTGGGTCAAAAACACATGTGTCTTCTGTTTTTCGTCAGGTGACTTCATGCTAAAATCTGATAGGGTTATATAAGTGGAGTTTTATGTATCTGTCAAAATGCCACCCAAGAAGCAAAAGGACCCCACAGCAAACATCTCCAGCTCCATCGAATCTGAAGACATAAGTCTGGAGACAACAGTACCCACAGAGGACATCTCATCCTCAGATGAGAAAGATGGCGCACGCAAGGTCACAAAACAGCTTCTGGAAAGAAAAGAGCTGCTACACAACCTTCAAAAACTGAAAATAGAGCTGTCACAGAAAAATCTGCTCATAGACAACCTGAAAGTGGACCACCTTACCAAGGTAACGGTTATGTATAAAGGTAATGTACCAAGGTAATGAATGTATAAAGAATTACTGTGTTGTCTTTTATTCAGTTACATTTAAAATGTTAAAAAATACTTAAGCCTTTTTGCTTTACCTGTGGTTGATTGTTTGTAATTTGTTTGTAGACTGAAGAGCTGGAAGAAAGACTGAACGATGCCCTCCATCAAAAACAGGTGCTTGCTCTGCGTCTGGACAGCCAGCTTAAACTGCAGCAGGATGAAAACAGGTGAATTTCTATGAATTAAATGAAAAAAAAAATCATTAAATTATTATGAACAAAGTGTAAAGCTGCAGTCCAACATATTAAAAATCTTAAAATATCACATAAGGCTAGCAAAACTTTCTTCAAAAATCTTATATATATACATACATATGAATGTGGCAAACATGCAACATTCATATGTATATATGCGTGTTAATACTGTATCAACTATATACTATAATATACACTATATTGCAGTAGTTTTTTAAATACTGCATATATACATACTATATATATGCTTGTGTCACGCATCAGTATGAAGTATCAACACAGGAGAACTGCACTTCTTAAGACTGCAGGTCCTAAAGTGGCTTTTGATTGCGTCTGTTACACAGGAAGCAGCAAGCCCTGAGGAAGCAGGAGATGGACACCATCATGCTCAGACAGAAGCAGCTGGAAGAGACGAATCGTCAGCTGTGTGAGAGAGCAGGGGACCTTCGCAGGAGCCTGAGGGACCTGGAGCTCTCTGAGGACAAGTACAATGAGCTGAAGGAACTTCCTGAGGAGAAACTTTCCATCCTGGAATATGTGGCAGTAAGCACTGATTTACGGAAGTGCATGTTGGTGCTGTTGGTTGTTTCCACTAACAAGCTCTAACTTTACTAATAAACAGGAAGCTCAAGGTTATATTAGGTGTGAATTGCTTCATGCATGTTTTCCTGATGCAGGTTCAGTTCTATGAGGTTGTGAACCCTCTGAGGGCTCTTGTGACTGAGCTGCAGGTGAAGAAGACCGACCTGACAGAGGATGTGGAGAGCTACCGCAGTCAAATCAGATCATTAATGGAGGTGTAAAACCAAACATTTCTATTATCATTTGTCTTGCAGTTTTGCTTGAAAAGAAATGGCAGTAAATTTTAGATCCTGTGATAATGTTTTTATTTGTCTATTTATAAGGTTGTATTCATATAAATACAGTTTCTTTTGAAATGTCTTCCAGATGTATGACTGCTTATCTACAACATAGAAAAGTGTTAAATAATACTTGTGATAAAGAAAATCTCACTTTTGTAGTTTTTTTTTTCAAACACAGTTAATGTGTTTTCCATCACTTTTCAAAATAATCACTATATGCTGCACATTAACCATGGGTTGAAAGTGAAGTGAAAACCCTTAAATGGGTTCTGTTTATACTTGGTCAAAGTCATTTGTGAAGTCAAAATTCAAATTTACCCTGAAGTTTACACCCAAAAGAAATGGTTCATTGGACACACATTTACTTGCTATTAATGAGCATTAGTAAATTGTTCCTGACAATACTGGGCACAACAGGGCTAATACATTTGCTATTGGACTGGGAGAAAGAAAAATCTTCATATATATTTGATATTTAATGATATTTATATCATTTCAGAGTTATGAGGAGGAGAGGAAAGCACGATCTGAGCTGGAAATTCGCTGTCAGAAACTCACACTGGACTTTGCTGACACCAAACAGCTCATTCAGGAAGGAGATTACAAACGAGAGAACTACGACAAAACCAGACGGTGGGGTTAAAAGCTGCTGACCTTAGTTTACGTACTGAAACGTTAAAATGGCAATGAAAATTTGGTCTTTATATTCTAATCATACAGTGAGTTGTTTCTTACTTTGACCAGATAATTAAGTACTAGTTCAGTCAGATTTATAAATTAATCAATGAATCATTTTGTGAAAAACAACTTTCCTTTCGGGCCTGTTCCATGCACAAAACTACTGTGTGGATTTGTATGGACCACATTAATGGTACTTGAATAGTACTTTTCAATTCAATTTAATAAAAAAAAATGACCAGGATATTCTTAAAAAACACTCTGTGTTTCTTAAAAGTCATTAGGACCACATTTTCATGATTGGGTAAACTATTGCTTTACATTTACATACAACATACAAAAGGTGTCTCAGTATGTATATAAACACAAGCTGCTCTGCTGTCTCCTCAGAGAAAGAGACGGGTATGAAACCGAGGTGAGAGAGTTGAGGAAGAAGTTGGAGATGCTGGACCTCACACACAACGCTGTGACCAAAGAACGGGATGATCTAAATAAAGAGGTAACGTCAGCCTACAAATTCATCTTTCACTTTCGCTTTTCTCTCACGTAATCTTCAATCTCTTGTGCATCTCAAGGCGGTCACTCTACAGCAGACAGTAACATTAATGCAGAAAGATAAAGAATATCTGAACAAGCAGAACATGGAGCTGAATGTGCGCTGTGCTCACCAAGAAGACCGTTTGGACAGACTGCAGACTCAGCTTGAGGACACCAAGAAGGCCAGAGAGGAGGCCTATGAAAAATATGTGGCATCTAGGTGCGATTACTGCTCGCTTTTCAGTTAAATTTACGTTTTTAACTATTTTAATATTAAATGCAATTAGTTGAAAGAAACACTGTTCTATTGTGTTAATCCTACTGGTAATGTCTCGCCTTATTAGTTTAAGTCACTAAATAAATGATGAACATTATCCTCAGATTTCCTCAGTCCAGATTACTATGGCTTTAACCCTGGCCAGGTCGATGGTCCAGATCCAGTCTGGTCTAAAGCTAGTGTTCACAGAACTTAATTTAAATCAGTACAACTAGTTGTTGCAGTGTAACACAGTGTACAAATGCATTTCCCCACCAGAGAGCACTACAAGACCGAGTATGAAAACAAACTGCGCGATGAACTGGATCGAATTCGGCTGAAGACTGGTCATGAAATTGAGAACCTGCAGAGGGCATCTAAAGAAATGTATGAGAGAGAAAACAGGTGAGTCAATCCATTCATTCACCTTTTGGGCTAGGGAAAATGTTCCTGCTTTTGTCCTTGAAAACATTTAAAACTTTTATGTATCAAAAGCCAAATTTTATATGGAAAAAAAGAAAATATCAAGGGATTTTATATTTGTGATTTCAGGTATTAAAAATTCCAGCTTTACACTTTTATTGACTAAACAATTAAAATTTTATATTACATTATCTTGTATTATTGATTATACCCAACATTAAATTTTAACGTTAGCAAGCAATTATTAATATCAGAGTTGTCGAAAAGTCGCCCCCTTGTGGCCAAAGCCAAAATGCTTTTCTAAGAATAATGAATTGTTATTACTGTTTACCACTTATTTCAGAAACCTTCGTGAAACCAAAGATAATGCCGTCCTTGAGAAAGAAAGAGCCCTGAATGCAGAAAGAGAAGCCCAAGTCAAATATGACCAACTCTTAGATCAGTGAGTACAAACACACACCTCTCACACACAGCATACATCACATCACAACATCTGGCAGTCATGAGCTCCTGATTGTCATTCATTCACTGCTCAAATATATCAACGTAATCTGTGTGTAGGATTTCTTAACAGCGTATATTGTTCAGTGGAAAGAAGCGTGACATTTCAACAACTAGTGAAATCCACTTCTGGTGTAATGCCGTCACCTTCTGAGAATTACATATTTGGACTTGATGCTGGGCGTTACATTATAATACCTACACCTCACAATAAAATTAAATGCATCACAATATTATAACTTCATAACTTTGTAAAGAAACACACAAAAAACAAATGTGACATTGTTTTTTGTGACAAACAATTTCTGCATATGTTTATATTAGTAAGCACACAGCACATGTACACATGAGACATACTCTGAACTGGCCTTTGCGTGCATTTTGTTAATCTGTGAAAGTGACCTTTCTTTTGGTCTTTTTGTGTTTGTTTTGTGTTGAAGTCTTACTTTTCAAGCTTGGCTGGATTCCTCCAAGACCTAATCAAGTAATCTTTGAGTAAACTGTTGACTGACACGACCATATATTGTCACCGAAAATAAAAGTTGGTGTACTGTTGTTTGGGTGTTACTGTGATGTTTAAAAACAATAATAAGCACTTGATACAACTTCAGAAGACATATTTTAACCTCTCGTACCGCCTCCGTAATGAAATGAAAGTGTTTTGGTTGGTGAACATCAGACATGTTTCCATTTAAAACAATTCTACGCAACTGACAATACAAAGATTTTAAAGTATGTTGACTGTCGTTCTTCTGGTTATTATAGTTGTAATTATTTTCTGAGTATACGCTCTTGAGTGAGGAATTCGTTGTACAGTAAATGTTCCCACGGTTTTCAGAGTGTGTCAGAGGAGTTGAACATGCCTTTGTTAATCACTCAATTGTGAAGAAACAGAGTTGAGTCCACGTTTTTGCTTTGTGAAGAACTTGCACTGCCTGAACCTAAAGGAGCGCAGTTTGAGTTTCTGGACACTGGATTGGGGTAAATCAGTAAACAAACCTTCAGACACTGTGGCCCACTAAAGGTGTGTCTAATGTTGGATCTGAGTTTTTTCAAGACTGGTTAAAGCTATGGACAAAGACAAAAACATGCCCAACTGGCTTTAAAAACACAAGACAGGTATTGCTTTTTGCATCTTGGCATGCTCTACTGGTTAATGCCTGCCTGTACAAAACAGTAGCCTAGACAGTTGAGATGTAGGCTTAAAAAAACAAACTGAAATTTAAACTCAATTTTTAATGTGACTTGCATGTAGTTAAATAAATACAAACAGTTGACCCACATGTAGTTAAATAAATGCAAACAGGTATTATGCATGCTCAGAACTTTGCATTGATAAAAAAACATTTTGTAGCTGTAGCTGTTCTCGGTTATTTACATTAAAGATTGAGATTTTTTTTAAATCTGTGCTTTGGGTTGAAAAATGTGCATTTTACATTTGTAAAGACCAGTTATGTTTTTTAATGCTTTTCTGTCTGCCTGTCAATACCTCTATATAAGCTCGTATTCTTGGCCCTCCCCTTCTGCCTGAATGGTCAGCCCTTATTTACCCATGTGACAGGCTTATGGTGTCACTGAGCTCTTGGCACATGCCTTGCATACTAGCAGATAGTCTATGCACAGTTGTTGGGCATACCCCGCGTATTTTAGCCCCAGGGAGCGGATTGCTCACATACATAGAGAAGCTGGATTCAGGGCAAAAATGACAGATGCTCCTTTAGCCCTCTATCTTGAGAGGTCGAATCTGTGGTCAATAGATATGCTGTCTGGCGACTATTTTGGGCTGGCAAATTGAAGTGAGGGAGGGGTGTATAGCATTGCATAGTGTATAGCAAATGAGCATTGCATTGCATTGCGTCATGCAGAGAAACCAAATGCAGTGAATGAATGAAGTGAGTGAATTGTTTTTCAATTGTGCAAAAGTATTTTTTGGGACACCAATAAAAATACAATGGAATATTTTCATGATGGTTTGCTTTTATAGTAAATTAGTTAAAGCAATTATAAATATTTGCTTGTGTTTAGCCTCAGACAACCACTCCTTACAACAAACTGTTTAAACGAACTGTGTCTTCACCCATTATTCTCAATTAATGTAAACAAATAAACCTATTTGACTTCATACTAATAAATACCTTAACAGAATCTCACTCCGCAATCTAAGATTGGGAGTTGCCAAATTACACTGTTTTTGTCACAATTTTGTCTGTTGTTCATCGTAATTGTGTCATCTAAGAATTCTCTAAAACACTGCTTGCGTTTGACTGCTTGTATGTGACAAAGCGTAAACAAGGTGAAATCTTGACCTTCCAGTTTGGCCCCTCCATAGGTGTGGTGACGGTTTCCACCAAAACCCCTTGGGCTCTCCCAATTTCAAGAAAAATGGTTTAATGCTTCAGAAATCTGTAGGAGGATGCAAACAGATACTTGGTTTGTTTGGGCATGTTGTGATTTGGGATTTCAGGTGACTTTCTTGCCTTAGGAAATGTACTTTGCACGTCAGAGGCAGCCACATCTAAGCTTGGCATCTTCATATATTTTGGTAATCACCTAGTTTAGCCCAAGGTGAACCTCGGCAGAAATGTTGAAAAATTATACAGCCTGCAATGTTAGAATATATACAGAATTTAGTTAGTTTGTCTGTATTTGGTTCTGTTTCATTTAAATTACAATTACATAAAAAAGATAAAACTACTTGTTTGTTTTAAGCTTTTGATTTATAAGAAGGATATTTGCTATTTCTTCAGAACATGAACTGATGGGTAGATGGCCGAGTAATCGTTGTGTAAAATGGGTAAATTCAGAAGAGCTTACATTTTCCATTTGAATGCCTGTGTCCAGGTTCAGACAGTTACAGCTGGGTTCAGACAGCAGGACGGCAGAGCTTCTTAACCAGGTGAAGCTGAAAACGTTTGAGTTGGAGCGTGCCCAGATGGTCCAGGAGGAGACAGCCAGGAACCTCAGCCTCTGTCAGATTGAGTGTGAAAAACACCAGAAGAAACTGGAGGCAAGGAACTAAAAATTATATAAACATTTTGAAGGAATGACTGTTAAGATCCTATGGTTAATTTCAAAATCTCAGGCCAGTTAAAGATTCTTGAATTACTGTGTTATCATTACAATCTTTCTGTTAGTTTTTAATTCAAATTCGGGCAAAAGGCCATACCAAGGCTCACTTCTGTTTTCAACCAGACAGTTGTGGTTTATAAAGAACTTTTCTTATAATAACATTTACATTTATTCATTTGGCAGACGCTTTTATCCCAAGCGACTTACAATGAATTCAGGGTATTCATTTTTATCAGTACTTGTAAGTTTGATCCCAGGGAACACAACTTTGCACTGCTTTACCCACAATGCAATTCTCTACCAGTTGAGCTACAGGAATTTGTCATGTCATACTGCTGCCACACTCAAGCTAAATAGTGTGGCTTACTCTGACAGAAGCAGTGAAAGCAGACTAGTTAACATCACAGTCTTTTATGGTTTAGTAGTCGTGCATGACCACATCGTTGCAGTAACTAAGGGCTGTCATGTCTGGTTTTTCCTCATTGTAAAAGCAACAATGGAAAAAATATTCTATTCCTAGTAGACTGAACACTTAACGTAGTGGCTATTATTGATGCTGCATTGTACATTCAGTTCACTGAGTTCCTACAAAGCGCATAAAAAGAAAAAGCGTCATATCTATGTAAGTTCATTTCCTGATCTTAACAGGAAATAAAGGCCTGAACTCTGTTTGCAGGAGGTTGTGATTACACATACAAATAGTTTTTTGGATATTCTGGTAATAAGTACGTTCTCTGAGAAATTACATCATCCGTTTTGACTCCAAAGTAATAATTCTAAACACAAGACTAGTGTTGAACTGCATCCCACCCTAATGATGTAATAATTGTGCTTATTTGTGCATCATAAAACCTTTGAACAGGATGTGATGACACCACCCTTGTTACTCAGTTTCTCTTTGTGTCTTTGTCCTCTTGGTCTTCATGAACAGGTTTTAACAAAAGAGTTTTATGGACTACAGACATCATCAGAAAAACGCATCACCGAACTGCAAGCGCAAAATTCGGAACAGCAGGCGCGATTGGAGACTTACGAGCGATTGGAACGGGAGCTGGATGATGTTACCATGCAGGCTGCGGAAAGTAAGGCACGAGTCTGAAATGGTCCGATTTGATCCATATCGCAGTCATTGTAACTGAAAACCAAAGATAAGGCGAGATAAGACCAGCACATCAGGGTGCCCTGTGTCTGAATAGTCCTCACATGGTTTTAGTCAGTCTCTTTAAATGTATTACAAGGGGGTTTATATCTGCACAGATGCAGTATTTTTGTACTTTTAAGTAAGTTTAAGCTGTGATACAGAGGTCTTGCACATTATGTACGCAGTAGTTCCTTTTTCCTTGTCGTCTTGCTGTCAAAAAAAGCCCTGCCCCCCCAAAATAGGTCATTCAAATACCAGAAATCTGTTTTGTGACCGCAAGTAAAACAGTTCTGCTGGAAAACCACACTGATGCAATATAAGGTTTACTACTACAGTCAATCATCTGATAAATGTCTGTTTTTCCATGCAAAACCAAACGGTTTTGCATGTTTTAAATGCCATACTAAATCAGACCTGAAAGTGCTCTGACAAAACACCCTTAGGGCTCTGTCCTTACATAACCCTCTTCAAAATGTCATTGAATATGTTGACACTGAGCCCAGGTAATGTGAAAGGCTGATAAAGCCAGGTTTTTGAATCCATCAGGTTAACAACAGGTTTTAACCCTGTCACGCTAACAACCGGTTTTTAAACCTTATTTGAAAAATACTCATTAAGAGAAAAATCCAAATACATTGAACATAATAAAGTATGCCAAGTGAATAAACAAAATAGGATTGGGTCAATACCAAAATGTTGGTGTTGGTACAGGATCAGCCTTTCATACCTTGGTACTAATATCACTAGTACACTGAATAATACAGAGCTGAGGGTGAGCAGTGATATTAAACTAGCACAGTCAATAGATTCAGTAATTTGATTTAATTCAATATCCTACCAGGTGGGTATTGAAATAATTTCTCTTTGATTCTCAAATCAGTCTCTCCTTATGCTTTCCCCCCAAAATGCCTTTAATTGCGTTTTATTCTCCTGATTATTAAGTTGTAATAACTTCTTAGTCCCTGGGTCTTTTTCTCACCCGTGTCTGTCTAACGTAGACTTACACAGGAACTTTTCTATGTATTACATGTATTGCTGCCTGGGTGGTCTGGACTGACTCTTCTTAAGCCAACTTTCTTTTCTTGTAGTGGAAAATGAAGATGAGGCTGAGAGGGTCCTGTTTTCATATGGTTACGGTGCAAACATTCCAACAACTGCTAAGAGAAGACTGAAACAGAGGTAAAGTCTGAGACGGTTGCATGTCTTTGGGAACCAGAAGCTCTTGGTGTTTGTCGGTGATGTTTTTATGTCTGTGAGACTGTAATCATAGGTGTGTGTGTGTGTAGTGTTCACTTGGCACGCAGGGTTCTGCAGCTGGAGAAACAGAACACACTGCTTAGGAGAGACCTGGAGAGACACACAACCCACAGCAGTCAGATCTCTGAAGAGGTGCAGATTACACACACACACGTACAGTAGTAAAGGAACATAAGCTGAGAGTGAAAAGCCTGTACAGAGGCTTCATATACAATAATGGCCTGTAGCCATATGATTTGTGTACCACAAGCTGACAGGGTTTATATTCATAAGAATGCCTTTGAGATGAAATGATATTGCAATATATGTAAGGACTATATTTTCATATTTATTGTAAGCTGTCTGAGGATATGTCATACAGTCTGTCCCACTATATTTGCATATGTATTGTAAACTAAGGAAAAAGCAAACATAACCACAATCAAATGTCTTGTTTAAAATGACAAGAAACAAAATTTCCCTAGAGTTTGGAGTTTTCAGTTATTCAGAATCAAGACAGGACGGTTTACATTTAATTTGCCACAATGTTCATTCTGTATCCATTTAAATCAGTTTGTCTGATTCATATGGTTATACCTGTATTCCACTGTGATAGACTCAGGACTTCATTTGTTGGCGGATGTTATGCAGAAAACAAGTAAATTTAAGTTTTGTTTTTATGCTGACAGTTACAGTTTAGATGATGGTTTTATGTTTGTCACTGTAAACAGTGAAACGAGAAACACAAAGAAAAAAAGCTTGTCTCTTTTATATAAGACAAGAAAATTTAGTAGAAGAGTTTCCAGTATCAAACAGTGTCAGCATCAGTCTGTTCTTGCCACTGGCAATGTCATTATTTATCTCTTATATTGGCTGTTGTTGACATTTATCACTGGCTATGAAATTCTACAGTGCCAGTAAGTGAAAACATTGAAATGAATTTACAAACTAAAATAATTGAGCTAAAAAATATGTTAGAAGTATTTTCATTTTTTGATAAGGTTTCATTTGAATGTAATGCAAAGACCTGTATATCAAAGGATGAACTTCAGTGGTATTGAGACAGGATTAAATAAGATTCTTGAGTGAGTCAATATGAAAGATTCTAAGACTTCTGATGAGAGGCATTAGACTGTAGTGTGACACAAGCCTGACACTGCACTTCATTAAACATACTGTGAGATACAAGTAGAGAATAACAGTGAAATACAGGGAAACTGTTGAGAAAATCCTATGAAATGTCCAAACTTGGAAGAAAGTTTATTTCTCAGTAATACAATGAATCAAAGTGTAAAGCCAAATCTATACAGGTAAGACTGTAAAGCAACAATGTTAATGTCTTGGAGTGGCCAGTCAGTGTCTCGGATCTTAATCCAATTCAGATTTTTTGTCAGGACTTGTAAAAGTCAACTCTTTGAACTTAAAGGAAGTGAACACTTCAAACAAACAACTGTAATGTTTAACTTTCAACAAGATTTTAGTTTCATTATCTTTGACAATATGATAATTTGTATGACGCTTATAGTCATGGTTACTGCCTAAGAGGTTGAAAACATTTTATAGGCTGCATGAATTTAAATCCTTTAAAATATACAGACTCCACTAAATAGTCCAACCCTTGCACTGTTTAGCAGTTAGTCGTCAGTTAGAATAGTCCTCAGTTCAGTGGGTAATTAATAACACATAAGCTGTCACCTAGATAGCAGGATATATTGCATATGATAAAGAAATACACTCAGTGTATAGTAAACAGCCATCAAATTTTATAGTACTTAAGATAACACGTATACCCTTGAGATTCCTTGTAGTATTGCAATGAGCCTTTTTTGTGTAAGACTAATCCAGATGTATAGATTACTTTTTTTATAATACAGACCCTGTAAAATTGGGAAGACCCTAAATTTGATAGAACTTATATAATCAATCTCTTTGATTTGATGCATCTATATAGGGCAATAATATTGTTCTACAGTAATGAAAGCAAATCAAATCTTCTTTTTACAGTGGGAATCATTCTTGTCAAGTGGCATAGTCTTGATATACTCAATATGGGGTTGCCAGGTTTATACATTTTCAATACTTTTTTGATTTTGGCAATTAGTAATGTGTCAGGAACGTATAAATATAATGCAATTCCTGTGTGTAGATCTCTCCACAATTCTCTAGCCATGCTTAAACCCAAATCCTGTCCCCATCGCTTGTGTTTATCTGGTGTTTGTGTTTATCCGTCACACTGTCATAGGAGCTTCGTACATACTAGAGATGTTTTCATACAGCGGCCAATCCGGATAACAGAGCTGCACTATATATATATGTCATACGGAGTAACATCCAAAGGGTTTTGGTTTTCATCCTGAGAAAGTCTTGCGGTCTGGCCAAGTTAGGTGAAGTTTGTAGAGATTCTACAGATGTCTTATCTACAAATCTACCTGTACATGTATACCTAAATATTTAAAAACAATGGGTGAACAAGTTTATAGTCAAATGCAAGTAATGTCAAAATTGACCAGAAGAAAAATAACTATATAATTGCAGTAAATCCTGTAAATGAGAGAGACAGTCTCCTGGATTATTTGGGATCAGCTTTTATTAAAGAAATATCACAAGTTTGTGCTTGTTCCTCTCTGTCCTCCTACAGCACAGTTTTACCTCAGTACACGCTGTTCTCAGCTTAAAGTAAAATGATTCATAAACAAATAAACAAACAGAAGATACAATCTTTTATGCAGTAATGATACATGGTTGGTCACTTACTGTAATTAGCATTTTCTATGGAGGAAGTGTTTTGAAAAAAAAGTGTTTCGTTGCGTGAACGGTTGTTCTGGCAAAGCAGGCTAATACAAAATGGCTACAGGGAAGTAAACTTAATTATATCTTTTAAAACAACCCAAGAAACAAGCTTCTTGCTTTTATGTGTAAATACTCTCTTCGTCTCAGACATAACATCTGAGCTGCAAAGGTGCAAAGGCTGCAAAGGCTTTTCATTGGTGTTTCAAACGCTCATAAAAACATCATAGCAGACCGTAACTGTCATGCTTGGTGCTCTCATAAAGACCCTGAATCATCTATGTGTTGATGTATATTGTATTTGGCCCGTGTTCTTGTACCCTGTTTACACGCATCACGTTTCCCAAGCGCGTGTTTCAGATTCTCCAAGCACAAAATAAAAGAGCAGGAACGAAGCAAACGCCTTTTTCTATCGACCAATCAGAAGCGCGCTTGGGCTCGTCCAGTTGGAGTGGTGGCTGAGCAATGGTAATGAGTTTATTGTGAAGGGGGCCTCCACTGTTAGCAAACAGACCCTTCTCCATGTCAGACATGACTGATTGTCACTTGGTCTTTGAGTAATTACCTTGTCGCTGAGAAAGAAAACCAGGTTTTCTTTACGAAAATTCTTTGGATCGCTCGCTCAGCCACCCACACAGCACCCGCTTGTTGCATGCAGACTTTAACAGCCCCACCCAAACACTACAGCCAGACATGTGCTTCAGAAGATAGTAAGATCTCACCTGTGAAAGTATCCAAATGTCATCTGTTTTTTTGCAATGTTTCTTATCACCTCTGACATCCACTGACTGATAGCTTGACATAATGATATTTATTGTGAGTGGCAGGCGAGATTAGGATCGCTCGGTAAAGGACTGTTCTTTAGACTGATTGTGTTGATAAGTATAACCAGTTCAGGTGTTTTGCAGAACAATAACAACAACAACAACAACAACAACAAAGCTTTTAGTTTTATTCTGCTTGTACAATAGTTACTGTGAAAATTATAATTAACCAATAATCACTAGGGCTTTTGCATAATGATTGTTTACAGTTCTAGAGTTAGAAAAAGAAAATGTAAGACATTAATTAAACTTTCATTGTTGAATGCTGTGTCTTCCAGCTGCAGGCAGCCAATCAGCTTCTTCAACAGGCCCAGCAGCCGCACAGCTACCTGATTGAGACAGTGAGGCAGAGAGACACTCAAATCCACACGCTGAAGGAGCGTCTCACACGGTTAGAAGAGGAAGTGAGGTAAGAGTGGAAACATCCTCATCACTCACGTGTTGTCATGGCCGAGCCTGTCATTAAAACAAAGCTTTTATTTTGAAAGAATAAAGGTGGTGTCTCCATAGTAACATTGCTATTGTTTGTAACAATTGTGGCAACAGTTCCAGAATACATTTCTGTTTAAGTTTATGACAGAGGCTAAATTGACAAGGATACTGTATGTAAAGAGCAGCTGTATGCAACTATTAGAACACAAATTACACTCCCTTTAATAACACGCTAATAAAAAAAGTTCCCCTATGTAATTTGTTTGCTAACAATGTTCGCAATCAATATTTAAATGGATTAGTTTAGTGACAGATTTTTAAATAATTTTAATAAAGTATCGGATTAAAACTAATGTACAAATCTGTACATTAAACTTTTAAAATGTATCAAAAATAAATGATAAAATAAATGGTGAAATGGTTTTATTGTTACTTTGATTTTGAAAGCACCCGTGGGTGAGGAAAGATACAGGCCAGTAAGATTAATAACTAACAGATAAAGGTCAGAAGTCATGCAGAACCGACAGCTTCTTAGCAGGAGTGTGTGTCTGTGTGTGTGTGTGTGCATGACTGGCTGAAGGCTTTTTCTTTAGCTTTCATCGGTTGAATCGCATATTCAACTCCTGCCCCTTCCTTAAACTCTTTACTGTATCTTTACTGTTTTTACCCTCCTGGGGTAAGACTACGTGCTAATTTATTTGTATTAATATTATCTCTGTATTAAAGTGGTGCAGAGGTGGTCTCAGTTGATGTTGCCTGTTTTGCTGCTGTCTCATTCAAGTTGTTAAGTCCACTCAAAGGTAATAAAAAACATACTGCAGATCAGAATGACAGGTTCAGCAGCACAGGTGCTGAGAAGTTGGTGATGTGTGCGTGATTCACACATGAGTTGATTTCACACGGCTTTCACACTCAGTGTTTGCTTAACTGTTGCTGTCAAACTCTCCACCTCAGAGTTTGCTCAACGGTCAATTCTGTGTAAATGGACTCTCGGGTTGTACACTTTGAGCTAAATAGCTACAAAAACTCAGCGAAGCCTTCTTACTACGTTTGTCATCACCCATTCAGTGCGCCTGACAGAAACATTTGCTGTGCTGGAATGCAGTTGTTTTTACTGTATGAAACATACAGTTGTTTACCAGGTGACTTCTTAACCTCTAATGTACAGTAGAAGCATTTAAAGATCACCATTTAATTGTATTTTTTATCTAACTGACTTGTTGTAACTATTTTAAAAAAATTACAAGGATAAACATGTCAGGGACTGATTGTGTTCGTTTTCAGTGCACTGCGAAAAGAGAAAATCACGCTGCTGCAGGTGAAAAACAATATGGCTGCTGATCTGGAGAGACTCCTGAACCACAGGGAGGTAAGTGCAGTGTCAGCAGGTACAATACAAAATACAATACAAAAACAGCACTTGATACAATACAAAATACAGTACCAAAACAGCACAATACCTTAAGTATCTCTTTCCAATGGCATCTCATGCTTCAATAGAAGATAACGCGAACAATTTAACTCCCTGTGTTCTGAAATACAGGTTTATAATGGTGATTCATTTAGGTTTAAATATAAAGAACAGTCACATGCAGTAGTGTTTGTACTCCTAATGTACAAAATGTTATCTCAAGGCTTTTTTGTATATTAACAACTTAATGTTTAGGTTTGGGCATGTCACATATTGTAATGGAATGATCAGCATCCCATAGTGACAAGAATAAAGTTGTCTTGGGTGGAGAGCACCATACCAAGGATTAAGAGCCGTACACATGATGAACACATATTTCAGCTACACATTAAGTACTGTGTACATTGTGTCATTCTACAACTTAAGTTAAATAAAAATGCTATGTTAGAGGCCTTTTGGCCGTCTGATTGGCTCTATTGGCAGAGCTGTGACAGAGCTGTGAGCGGTAACACCTTACACCTATAAAAACATAATTAGAGCCAGTAAAGTTATGTGTAATTGTGTGTAAATGTGTAGAGAACATAATAAATAGATAGAGATGCTCTCTTTTGTCAATGCTGTGATGTGGTGTTACACCTAGTAACCAAAGGTAATTTGAACTAGTAACACCAATGACGTGGGTGGATTGATTTTAGTGTGAAGGCAGATATTACCAGACTAGTCCTAGTAAATATCAGATGTGGAGATTGATGCTAGAATTTGTATTCAAATTTTAATAATTAATCAAAATCGTTGATTATGTGGTGGGGTAACAATAAATATATCTGACATTTTTCCTGACAATATTAACATGGAAAGGAATACTGAATTGAATTTTATGTTTTTATAATGCAAAACACAAATAGATCTTTTTTTTAAACTATTTTTAAATTTTTATAATTACATAATTAATGTGAATATGTATACTAGTCCAGGCTATTAAATATCCAGAGATTCCAGGCAGTGTAATGTTATATAATGAGGAACATCATCACATGTTGTCCATTTAAAAGTGTCCACACAAGAGTGTGAGAGAGAAGACACACACTATAGTTTAGGTGTGTCTTTTTTCATTGTCATCCAGTCACCCGGTCCTGCCATTCCAAACAGCAGGTACATGTATCAGTGGTTTACTGTCTAATCAACTCAATGTCTTATTGAAAAGCCCCTTGGGGAAATATGTAAGCTGCCACTGTAGCTATTGATCAACGGATGTCTACTGCAAGCTTTGTATGTTTAGGATGCGCTTTACATTTCAGCACTGCTTGTTCATTTGTGGCCTTTCTTAGAAGTTTCTAAGATCCACTCACTAACTAGAAAATCCAGTCTCTCGGGCCAATTGTTTCCCATGCTCAAGTCGTCAGATTAGTTATAACCTTGCTTAGCCTGTGGTTTCTTACTGACAGACAGCTAGCAGATCACTTCATTGTGAGCAGCTGATGTGTGAAGCCAAATCTACTTGACCCATGTGTTTCTCACATTGTTTTGAAGACACGGTATGCATTTCTAAACCACCTATCAGCGCATGATTTTACTTATCGTAATTCACTTCAGATTCAGACTGGATTAAACTGATTTGTATTTGCTCGCGTTGAACTGCATTCGTATTAAAAGTGCGGCGCGCATTGAAAGGCACATTGAAGGTATGCTACGCTTCTGACATTTTGAACTCAGGTTATTAAGGACAGAGCGTCACTGATTAAGCACCGGTGAAATCTGGAGCTATTTTCAACCAAATACTGCTGGCACACACTGTGCCGACTTCACAACTTCCAGTGGCATGTTGGCAGAAAGCATGCAATCCTCACAGACAGCTGCTCCTCTCTGGCACTTTTTAGCATACCAGCGCATATAGTCGTGGAGTGATAAATAGAAATATTGAATGACTGTTACGCATCAGGCTGATCTATATTGACCACTGAAGCGGCCTGCCATGTTCTAAATGTTTTGGAGTGCTTTTCTACACTTAGAAAAATTATTTCACAAATAAAATGATCAAATCTTTTAGTGTGTTTTTCTGATTTCCTTTTCTACACATGAAAAATTACTGTTTACAAACTAAATGTCTACATTTTTTAGTATGGTTTGTGTTTGTCCCCATTTTTTAAATGTTTAATTTTCAGAGATAATGTAATATAGCTGTACATTTGTTATATAGAATACTTGTCCCTATGTGGTTTTTCCATTGAAGGATTTTTGATGTCAGAAATTTTAGCAGCATGTTTGAACATGTAATTTTCCTCTGAACTGACATCAAACACCCAGTTTGTTCTCTAAGTATATTTAATGTATTCGCACAAGTCAAGTAAAAACATGAAGGGATCTTTTTTAATGCAACCACAAATTGCTAATAGATTGTAGTTGAGACAAGGCTGTGATTGAACACAAGGAACATAAACATACATAAACGTAATAGACAGTTCTCAGCTAGTTTCTGCATTGTTACCAACTACAGTCCAGTAATAAATAAATAGTCATTAGCAGAAGACTAATCTTAACATTAGTTAGTTAGTTTTTTGTTGTTGTTTTTTACTCTTTATCATTTTACATTCTCTGTGACATAATGCTACAAAGATGGCTGAAACAATTATGAGAAACTGGGAAACAATTTTTTATCAGCTGTGTACATGTTTCAGTGAACCTTTATATGTTCCTAGAACTGAATTATGTATACTAATGATTTCATAGTAGCGAAGGAACACAATGTTGTTTAAGGGCGTTTCCTCATTTGATTCTTAAGTATTTAAACTAAAGAAGAGCTGCGTTTTTCTTTTTTTAAGGCCACTGATTTTAAAGAAGTGTCTGCTAAATTATGGTTAATGTTAAAATACAACAGCCAAAATCACTACTATATCTATACCATCTTATATCATTACTATAATTGTCTGAGTGAACATTCAGACATACAGAAATGCAACACATACAAGGTTGTTGTGTAATCCATCAATGTCCACTTAGCCGTTTCAGTCCTAATGTGGTCCTATAAGGTCACAGCACTGCTGACACAATAAGACCGCAATCAAAGCACTTTAGAAACATCTGGTTCATTCTTAAGACATGGGGAGTGAGTCACAAAGGAAACTGACAATATTCTGGGTTGAATGTAAGATACGTACCCATGATTTGTTTCACTCTTTCGCAGGAGCTGTCTGTAATGAAGCAAGTTCTGATTAGCATGCGCTCACAACAGCACGGAGGGCCTCTATCTTCCTCCCTGCCTGAGCTAAAGACAGATGGTACTGCCACAGCAGTTCACAGACAGAGACCATTAAAAAACACAGATGAGGATCCAAACAACCATGGACCCAAGCCCACAGTATTTGTAAGTTGTAAGAGATTTTCAAACTCTGGACATCTTTGGGAACAAACAAATGTGTTTCGATATATCTTAGATTGACAAACTGACACTAAATTATGGTTTAGTTGCCATTTCACCCAAAATGTACTTTTTATAAAGGTTTTACCTCATGCAAATATTTAACTCTGATGCTTTTTTTTTACAGACCAATAAAGAAGTTCCTGACTGGTATAGAAAACTTAAACGGAAAACCAAATGAAAGACTCGTTAAACTCGTTTAAGATTGTCGGGGTCCTACATGTCATGCAGTCACTAAAACATGTGTAAGTTATTAGACGACATATTACTATTATATTACATATTATTATTAGATTGACATATTACATATCACTAGTTACACAGGTTTGTGTGCGTAGCTATCAAGAATGTGAAATAATTGTGAAATACCTTTTCGATGTAAATCATTTCTATTACTGTTCATTTAAATGTGTGAGCTCGTTGTTATATTAAATGTGTTTAAGGTTAACAATGTGCTGTTTTTATTAAATGTAAGCAATATATTAGTTACAGTCAAATACGGTTCCCATCACTTTTTTTTAAATCGTTACGATATAAAATAAGCAAGTCATTTGATTGTAATAAGATCTGGATCCTTCAGTTTTGATTCGTAAGACGCGAGACACGCTGTTGATAAAAATAGAGGAGCGCGAGCATAACTTCACCGCGGCAGCATCGTGCGCTTATTTGTGTCTTAATGCTACGCGCTACAGGCTCCAGTGTCCAACAAGAACAGCTGTATATTATTGATCAGTGTCATTGATTCAAGTTGCTATTTGCGGCGTTTTGTTGCTTTTAAATTATGATAAACTTTTGTTTTCTGATTTAGAACATCTAACATTTATAAAAATGGTTCTTGTACCGCTTTGTAAAGAGTAACTGTAGACGCGCTGGCTTGAGAGCCATTATACTTACATTATAATGTTACGTTATGTTTGTAAGTGTTTGATTATAACAAATGCACAACGTATAATAATGTTCCCAGTTTTGGCGAGCATGTAGCGCGCAGCCTCAAAGTCAATAAGGGGAACTAGGTAAAGCGCTTGTCAGATTTAACCGTGCCTCTGTTTTGACGGGTCTGTTCAGCTGTTACAGTAACAGCAGTGGTAGTAAAGGTGTTGTCCTCTCACTTTCTCATTCCCTGACAATCATGCCCCGCCCATTCAACGCTCAAACATATATGCCGGAGCTCCAGGAACGGAGGGAGGCAAAACGGGACATTACCTCTGAATGCGCGCACACGCACGTTGTCATTCCATGCACCAGACTGTACACTTACCTCCCCTTAGTCAACGTCTATCAAAGTGCATTTTGCTGACGCTCTCTATCACATCCACGGGCTTATGGCCGCTACGCTTCTTACGATGAGCGCTGCGCTCGCACCGGGACAAGATGAGTTCCTGTCTTTTCTCAAACCCTCACTATCCGACGGCTTTCCAGAGGACTCCTGTCTGTTTTCCTTTGAAGTCAAGAATCCTGACTCGGAAAGGGGCTTTTCAAGCGAGTATTCTCAGGTAGGCTATTTGTCAGCCCACTTCGCTTTATTGATGCTTATAAGAATATGAGTTTGACTATCTGAATCTGTTTAAGATAGACGATATGCGTCCGAGTGTCAGGCGGGACATCGTGACTGATGCGGCATGTTCCGCGCCTGCAGTCCCGTCATTCGCGCTCCCTTTGCTCATAAAACGCAATGCGTGAAATACACAGATCGTGCTCTTTAGAAGAATTTGTTTATATTTTTGAGATTTTCCCGTTTGTGTAGCGGAGGGGAGAGATGGGCTGGGTCGGACAGACTCGTGTCAGTTGCTTGCAGTTGGTTTCTTGGCTACCGAACCGTCAACACCTGACTCCCCCTCCTCACCCGAGCGCTCCGCACTGAAACTTCCCAGCAACGCCGACCCTCCGTCTGAAAACTTGTGAAAGAGATACATGTACGGCGAACAGCTGGAAGATCTAAATCCAGAAATAGCGACGCGTAGCAGACGCGTAACGAGTAGTTAAACATCTCTGGCATTCCGTATGTGCGAGTTATTTTTTCCCCTCTTGTTTATTCCAAACCCGAGTCTATAGTGCATGTTACTCGCAATAGCTATGAATGAGCATTGATGTATTATTTTATGCCGATTACGGTTTCATGATAATTGAATGGCGTTATATGGAGAAGCTGAGGTGAAATGTTTCCACCTGTCAGCAAAGTCTGTTTTAAGCTTGTGGTATGAGCGCTGTTTTACAGTCTCGGGCGGAATCTAGCAGAGACGTACTGAAGAAACTTGATAAATGTTTTACCTCTGACTGCTCTATACAGCTTTATACTGTAACACACACGCTGCATCCTCTCTCATACGTTACATGATAAACCAAGGGTGATAAGTTCTGCATTTAATGGGACATAACCTGACATTTAGAACGTACCATGGCCAGATATTGATGGTAAGAGTTTCATGCTCCCATTTACACAGTTAAATGGAATGAAAAATTTGAAATGTAAATACATTTCATAAATTACACACTGAGGTCTTTAATGCTTTCGATAGCCAGCGTTGCTTTGAACAAGTGAGGTTAGCTGAGTAAGCAGGGAGGCTGGCCATTGTTGCAACAGTAAGTAAATATATGCATACTTGCAAGGTTTTTCGAAATTTTATGTATACTTTGTTTGTACTCAGCCAACACAAGCAGTCCCTGGAGATCCTGCTAGCTTTGCTGACAGAAGCAGAGTATGCAGTATATTCCAGGAGCTGCAAAATTATTATTCTAAAAGCTCTTTATCATGTTTCATCCATTTAACTCTGGAACACCATCTTATAGTTCTTTTTTTCCCTAGGCTAAATTAGAGATGGACAAATATCTGTCTCCACAACCTGTGGCTCTTCCAGAGCTAAAGAAGTCACGACGGGACAGTGCCTCTGGAATGGACCAGTTTTTTGGAGATGACCATTCTTCCCCTTACAGCATCAACATGAATGTCTACCTACCTGACATTGCTTACTTAAGAACTGGGCTGTGCCGGTCGGCACGGCCTTCAGTCCCCAGCCAGGTCAAATCTGAACCTGTGGCATCGCCTTTTCCTCATCCAGAGTGTCCAGTAAGCACAAACGGCCCAGCCACATTACCAGAATTCACCAGCATTTTTAATTCAAATTCCACACCAGGTCCCGGAATCAACGCGGTGGATAATAATAATGGGGTCTTTATCAAGCAGGAGATGCAGGGATTTGACATCCCACAGGATGGGAATCTTTTTCAGCTCCTGAATTCAGAGCTGGATGTCCCCCATCAATCTGTCACAGACTCTCACACCCACCCTCATGCTCACCCTATGCCCTCACAGATGCCTACTTTCCACAACCTGCACTTAGCCGCCCAACAGACTGCTGCCAAGCCATACTGTGGCATGCCCTCTGCCGGGTACCCTCTCGGTCCAGGCCACTTTGTTCACCCCCAGGGTCAGCCCCACTCACAACTCAAAATGCCCTACCTTCCCCCCTCACCCCCCTCTTCAGAACCAGGCAGTCCTGACAGGCAGAAGGAACTGCTTCACAATCTAACACCACCACCACCATCTTATGCCGCCTCTATTGCCTGCAAAATGGCCGTCAGTGCGCCCAGTCACCCGACCCCCACCCTAACCCGTACTCCCACAACGCCTGGGTCAATGCCCATCCGGTACAACCGCAGGACGAACCCAGACCTCGAAAAGAGAAGGATACATCACTGTGATTTTCCAGGTACGAAAATATAAGCATTAATTTTCTAAACAGTGAGACACAAGTGTGTTTGCTCATTATTGCCTAGCAACAAATGTTTAAACATCACAAGTATGAAAACCATCATTTACTCAACAGTCATGATGCAAAGTTAATTGGTTTAAGTTCTCCAGAGGTTTCACCTTTTTCTTCTGTGCTTTCTTACTCACACTCTTCGATACACTTAAATAATTCAGAGATGGCTAAAGCCTTTTAACCAGTGCTCAGAATGGATGCCAAATGGTTGACGTCAGGCAGATTGTTATTGAATCTTGTTGCATCAAATTGACTGGGCAAATTGTAAAACAGACAAGCCTCACAGTGCCATTAATAGTGCATTTACACTAAGAAGCTAAATGTCCAACGTTCTTTGCAATTTAGAAGCCATCATAGCTTTGCTTCACTGAGTGGGGTTTTATAGCTAAAGAGTTGAGATGGGCTTTGAATTCCTAATTGCCAAAGAAAGCCTGAAACCAAAGAACAGGATGTTCCTGTTTGTGACTGTAGCGATAAACCAATCAACTGATTCTGTCATTTTTTTTAGATAATTCTAACAATATTTTATTATTAAAAATATAATCTTTTAAAAAAAATTATAAAAATATAATATTTTATCAGATATAATAATGGTTATAATTACAGTTGCTGCTTTTATCAAAAACCTTAAATTATTGTCTTTTTGGCTTGCTATTTTGAATTTTAGGATGTAAGAAAGTTTACACCAAGTCGTCCCATCTGAAGGCTCACTTGAGGACACACACTGGTAAGTGTTCTTCAATTAAAAATGGTTTTATTTATGCTTGATAAAACTGGACCTGGCTCCCATTTTGGTACTTTGCTTTCATGTTGCTGGGCAGAAGTGTGTTGTTGGCATGCACATGCGTTCGTTCTTGCACGCTGCTTAAAAACTATCCCATGTCGGCTGCTAATATGAGGCTGCATCAAAACCATGTTTAAAAACATAAGCAGGAACAACCTTTTTACTTCCTTTTTCAAATTACAATGTTCAATATTTAAATGATCACTAGGCTAAATTTGTAAATATCACTCAATCGTCGTTTGTTTTAAACACAGAATTAGTATCAGTTCGGAAAAGGAACACACCTCTTTTGACCCATAGTCTTTTCTGTATGTAAATATTCGTAAATTCCAGAATGTGGCCTTTGGTATATGACTAGGATAAACAAGCGTTTTATCACTACTTATCAGGCAATTCACATTTTCCATTTTTCCAGGTATAGATTCATGTCACTAAGTCAAAAGCTTAATTCCTGACACACTGGTTTTAAAGTACTATTATGATAAGATAATGCCACCCACTATTGTCTGTATAGTTGCTGTATATGAATAAACTGTCAGTTATGACTATAGTATGTCAGAGTGGGAATGACAATTCAACTGCAGGTGCTACTGTCAAACTAATTTCATGACGTTTAGTTGATCGCTATTGGTATGTAATGTTCTGCCAATACAGATATCTAAAGAGCAGGGTAGCGTGCATAAAAATAATGATACAAAATGTTGTCCAAAAATATATACAAAGTACATACAAAAAAGTTCAACATTTATTTACACAATCATATACACTTTTCAAAACGATCTATTGACAGTAGCGACATTTTAAGGTACTGTTAACTTCTGTTATCCAGCCAGTTGAACTGCCACTGACCAATGGTGATTAATCGGTCTGTTACATACTAGTCTATGACCAGTTAATTTGATGGACTAGTTACATTGACGGTTAATGACAGTATGGAAAAGGGGTGTGTGTGTGTTTTGTAACATGTAGATTTAGATGCAATTCCTCATAGCAATATGTAATATGTATGTCTACTGAACAGACATAAACAACCATATATATTTTTAGGTGTTGTTAGTAAATAAGGTTGCGTCTTCTCTATTTCTTTGAATTAAGAGAGCCTCACCATGACAAGATAATGAACCGAGATATAACCTAATCCAACCAGTCCCAGGAGAAAGGAGAGAAACCTCAGGCAGACAGTGAATGTGATAAGCTATTCAAACAAGTTATTACAGGATTCTGTGTGGAGCTTTCGTCACGCGTGTTAAAGCCCCAAGACTGGCACATGTTCTGCCGTTTGGTTAGATAATTGTTTTTGGAGCGGCGCACCTACTGTATGAAGTCAAATCATTGAACTCACAGTATTACTCTTTGTAGTCCATCAGCGTTCATATTTAAAGCCAATGTTATGTTATACAATGATAACATGGTATGTTATATCATGTTATATCATGTTATTGAAATATTACAACTGAATACTACCTGCAAACAATTCAAAGTAGTTCAAAAATGTTTTCAATTCGAGGGTTTTAAGATTTAATCAGTCAATTAAGACTAAAAGGTTTTTTTTTACTTTTGTTTTTTTGTCCTCTATGATCCAAATTTTAATTACTGGGTTTTACCTACATGGTAAAGGACATTGTTATCGGACTGGCCCTGTTACAGAAAAAAATGACTTTGCCTTGTTTTGGAAAATAGGTAGAAAACTTTTAAATCCAAGTGCTAGAAAGACAAACATTGTATAAAAATAAAGGCTGACTTTGGGTTTAGTCTTGTCAACATCCACTCTAAAATAGTTTAATCGTAGCGATAAATTAAGTGAATTTTATGCACTTGATCCACACCTTAAATATATATTTGTTGTGGTTACCATAGCAATGACTAAGAGAGAAACTGCGCTGATACGCAGATTAATCATTTTGTGTTACTAATGCAGTAATAAGGTGAAAACAGGTTGCAAACCAGTTTTAACTGTGAATGGAAACAGTTTTTGTTCTGTTCTATTCACTATGGCATTTACCTAACCAATCTGAAATCTATTGTGTCCTTCAGGTGAGAAGCCATACAGGTGCACATGGGAGGGCTGTGACTGGCGGTTCGCTCGTTCCGATGAACTGACGCGTCACTTCAGGAAACACACGGGAGCCAAACCCTTCCAGTGTGTCGTGTGCAGCCGAAGCTTCTCTCGCTCTGATCATCTCGCCCTGCATATGAAGAGACATCAGAATTAGACTCAAAACATACACACGCACACACAGACACTAACTGAAACACACATATACACAGACAGACACTAACTGAAACACAAACATATACATATTATTATGCACTTGAAGTGACAAAATCATAATTTTTTTATGACGAACCTTGTTAAGGATAAAAGTTTCTCTTGGATTTGTCGAGACAAGCTTTTGACCATAAACTGAAACAAGTTTGATATTACCATGACACCCAAAGGTTTTTCCAAACATCTCATCCGTACAGAATGTATCGATCAAATTTTCTTTAAGACTAAATTCTCTTAAATGCAGCTGTTTTGTTGATGAAACTGCCTTGAGGTATCATTCTCAGCCTCTGGTTTAAAAAAACAAAAAACTTCCATGAAAAATAAACATGCGTAGTTACATTGTTTGTAAACACACATTTTTAAACAGAACAGGTTTTGTGAAATCTTATACATTTAAGTAACAATTCTCTTTTTATTTTGCACTTGTATTCGACTGGAAAAAGTATATATATATATATATACAAATGTTAATATATAAACAGGACTTTCAACCTTGGTTCCTTCTTCAGGCTGCCTCAAATGCTAAACTATTTATAGCTTTTAAATGATAATGTGCTGTTGCTGAACAGCAATTATTTCATGAATAATTAAACAATGGTATAGAAAAGCCAAGATAAGTGGAAAGGGCTTCAGACAGCTGTGTGATTTGTACAGTCTTCTTTAAACACACAGACGCATGCCGACCGTTTGTTTTCCCGATTGTCATTGATGCATAAGCTCACATGAATGTACCAGACAACAGTGACTGTTCTTTTGAAGTAATGCCTTTGGAACACATTTCATCTTAAAGTGCCTTTTGATGTTTGTTTTATCAGTAAAAAATACTAAAACTGCACCATTCATGGTTCACAGATAATTTAGCGGGTTACAATTATTTCACGATTACAGTTATTCAAGTTTAAGAGAGGGTTCAATTATCACCCGTCTCTTGTAAAATCAATGCATTTATTGCATTGGCTTTGTGAAGTGGAATTTGACAGGTTTTGTGTAATTAAAATGCCTTAATGTAAATATAATTACATTTTATTGTACATATTATTTTGTTGCTCTGTTCCTTTTTTCAGGATCCTGGCAGTGTGACTGTTTTTGTCTAGGTTTTTTTTGTAATATTTTCACTTTAAACTTATTTTATAGATTCTCAGATTATATTTCTAAATTGGTTGTCCACATGACATTTTTTTGCCTACTGATTGAAATGAAATCTAATAAAATCAACTTTTTACAAACTGGCCTTTCCTTCTACGTTTGCATATTGTGTTGTAATGAGTTCATGTAATTACAGAAGTGCAATGATATGTATCCTAATGTATCCTGTTGCACTGAGGGAATGTAAATAAAGCGTAGCGCGATCATTAATTATCTTCATTATAGTTATAGATTCATTATAGTTTACATTAGTGTATGCCTAAGGATTTCTGTTCAATCTTTGAGCAAGGTGCTATTAAGTAATTTTTCTGTGTTGATGTTTCTAAGATCCAAAAAAAAGCTACTGACAGAATGAGAGATTCAATCTCCTAAGCATACATTTTTTTAAAGATCATTTGGGCCCACATAGCAATGGTTAAATTCTTATCTGACGTTTCTCATCATACAGAAACCATTTTCTAAACTCAAAGCCGCAAGCTGTTTCTTTGGAAGGAAATACGATTGGGAAATCCGTTTAGTGTCAGTATTATTCATAAGATTGAGTGTAACTGTGAAACAATCACAACAGTTTTTAATACCTCAGTGTTAGTTTTTATTATGCAGAACATTTAGAACTTGAGGCTTTTGGAACTTGAGGCATACTTTTGTCCCACTAAAACCATTATAAGCATTATATATCAAAAAATGCATCATTAGTAACCACTAAGTGTTTTTTTTTAAAACCTTCTGTATTTTGATAGTGTAATTTGGTCCTGGAATTCTATTAAAGTTTAATATGGGTAACAATCTTACTGCATCAGAGATTTTCTCTCAGCATTTAATGGTTGGTGTGCAGCATACAGTAAGTCCAGGATGGATCCACAATAATCACAAACTCCAGTTTACAGCTTTTATAAATAATCTTATCATTGAAATAATTGTAGACCTCAGCTTGAAACAGATGTTTTCACAGGTCAAAGGCTCATACGTTTCCACAGTGACCATGGAAAACATTGTCAGTCATTGCAAACCTTTGTTCATTGTTATAAAAAATTCTAATGTGAAATTAAAATGCTGTATTGTTTAGTCTGATTCTCATTTAGTGAGATGATCATATTCATATTTTAGGTTCTGAGATCTTGCATCAGCGTGGATGGACACTGTTACTGAAAGCACTGTTTGCTTTAAGCGGCATCAACGGTTTCTCAGGGTGCAACCGAATTACAAGCTGCCAAAACTTTGGGGACCCCTGCAAGCAAAGAAACAATACAGCTTTTGATATGAGATCAGAAAACACCACAAAGGAAAATAAATGCCTTCATTGCTTTTAAAGGGAAGGGGAATTTCTCCCCCTCTTCTACATATGTTCTTAGTTTGATTCCTCGGACAAACCCCAGCCTTTGGACATAATGAACTTCAGATGTCAAAGACAAAGGCAAACAATGGAAGCTCCACTGGACCCAATCAGGAGGTTCTTCGAGGTTCCTCCTGAGAATTGTAACTCCTACAAGTCCTCTTCTCTACTCTTTCTCCTCTGCTTTTTTCTTCCTCTCTTGCCTCCCTCTTTCCGTAGCCTACATGGAGGTTTTAAACCCCCAGGGTGAACATTATTGCTCTAATGCGTAGGGCCCCTATTTTTTGCTTCACTTTCAGACCTCAAAACATCAAAAGCTGCACTTTCTCATAACCTGTCTCAGCCAGATCAATACAAATGAGTCTTTTAGCTGTAAACAAGCAGAAGTCTGACGTGACGAGGTGTGGATAGTAAATGGCACATAGTCTGGCACTATGTTTAGCAATTGGTGTTTCTTCAGCAAAACTGCACAGGTGGTAGTTATTGTACTTGGGTTTGGGTGAAGTATAACATGGCTTATTCTGTTTAAAATCGAAAGTGAAATTTATAACTTTGCTGACATAACCTTAATACATTCAGAACTGTCAACAAAAGGCCATTCAAGAATAAAAGTGTTTTTCATGTGCCTGTTAGTAAAGCAGTAAAATTCAAGCAAAAGTTTTTTTTGGCAGAAACAGTCGTCTGGTTTACAGCACTCCACATATCACCCATCATCTTCAATTTAGCTCTTTCTTCAACAGCTAATTGTGCAGCTAAAAGGTCGGTCATGTTTAACAAATGATGGCCTCTCATATTCACAGAGGGAGTTTCTTGGACTTGCTAGGTTTAGATTTAATTCCAGTTAAGAGTTGATTCTACATTAATTTAAGAATGTAAAAAATAATCTAAAAAATGTAATCTTATTCTTATTCTAAGTAAATATTCAGAGAGGCACATCGCCCTCAAGGTTTGCTTTTCTGAAAAGCTGTAGAGATCATGTCATCTGGTTGGATTACTTAGGCAACATTACACTTCCTGTTCCCTTTTTTGGAATGTACTGTAAATATGAAACTGTGTTCTTCAATGTTCAAGTGCACCTTATATTTACTCAGTGTGAAAAGAAATTACTGGCTCATTGAGGGGATTAAAAACAATTAATGTCACATCTGGGCTTCTGGCTGGAGGCCGATGCAACATGCTGCTTTTGGTGCAATTTTTCCAGTGTAGTTTTACAGACCACCCACACGGAAAGAGGACCTGTTCCCAACACACTGTGGAAACATAATAAGCACTGAATGAACACATGGGAGCTGGAGTTTATGGTTCTAATCATTCTTAATACCTTAATAGACAGTGGTTTCAAATGGGTATTTTTCCCCTTAAACACCAACAGTGCTGCTTCAGAGTCGGGTTTAGGTGGGTGTGAGTTGGTCATAGTTGCTCATGACATTTGTTTGCCATAGCAGGAAACAAACCTAAGCCTACGAGATAGCTTGGACGCTGGAACACATCTATGTGTTAAACTGAGGGTGACTCGTCTGTGTCCGTGATTCAGTCACTCGGTACTCTCGCACCTCAGCGTCAGGAAAACAAAATGGCAGATGGGGAATCGTGAAGCACTGCAAATTTCCCAGCACACTGAGAGACAATCTTATGACCTGATGTGCTAAAACAGCTGGGGCTACGCAGTTTGTAGGACAGTAGTTTGACTGAAGATTTTTACACATTTTGCAAATGCTTTCTAACAGTAGTTGGTCTGATATTTAGCTCTAAACTAAAACCACATTTTTATTAATTTAAATATTTTTTTGAATTAATGAACTAAGTATTATTTGTGAACTAAGTATTTTTATTCTGTAATTTGTAAATTTCTAAACATCTTGTATTTTTCTGTTAATTTCCATTACTGGGTGTTAAAACAGTTTTCATAAAAAACGGCATTAATAATTTTCATTGTATATTGATTTCTCTAAGCTTTTGCTCAAAGTTCACAGTAATAAGTTACCATTTTATCTGTTAATTTTTCTGTAAATATGAAACTAAGGTTAAGACCCTTCTAAGTTATGTAAAACCCCATTGACTGCAAGAAATGAATGAGTGTATTTATTGATTTACTATCCACTGTCAGACACACACACGTCATAAACCTGAGGAATATCCTTATTGGAGACTTATCAAACAGGCTGATACGCAGAATACGAGACTTCCTCCCTCTGTAAACAGACCACTCACTGTATGTGTACACCTGCAGTCCAGATAAATCACTGATTGTGGTGATTCAAATACTAAATTAGTTTGGTGTATTTAAGATAATACAAAATGCCATTTCATTTTTTAACTGTTGAGGGCTTTTAAACCTCAGTTGAGATTAGCTGTCATTATTACATATGTGCTTTTAAGCTTCCTGGTACTGAAGTCACACCTGTGACACTCACACCTGAGACCAGTCTTGCCGTTGACTGGTCTGAACACATACTTCACACATAATAACACAGATACTTTCCCATATTATATAGTTATTAGGTCATAACGTATTGTGACAGAAGAGCAATATGACAGTTTAAAATGCCAAATCATGCACAATAGACAAGCAAATGGCAAGCAAATGTCATTCAAACAGGAGCAAATTCTTCTAGATGTGTCATACAGGCTCATGAAGTTACAGCAATAGTCCAGACAAATCTATCAGTCATGTTTAGAATGAATAAAAAAAGGAAGTTGGTTGTCTAAAATAGCCAAATTCTGTTATTAGGTCATTCTCACCTGCAAGCTATATGATGACTGGCTGCAACCCAGGCTTCCATGACAACAGATCATTGAGGCTAATGGATTCTTATAATGTTTTCATTTATTCTGTGTAATGTGAGCACAATCACTGTTGGTTAGTGACCACACACACACACACACACACACAGGTCCTTTTCTTGGGTCTCTCAACTTTAAATAAAACAGACCAGGTGTAGCTGCTTGTATTTAAAAGAATTTGGAATTTCTGTGCATACGGGTGTGTTCAGTATAATTAACTCTAGCTGAAACTTAACTGCAGATCAAACTTAACATCAAACTGTTTATTTGAAGTATAAGGGGAGATATTTATCCAACAATATATAATTTAGTCTCCATAGCGTTTTTGCTTTTATGACCTCTTTTGGGAACCATAAAAAAATGTATCTAAAAATATTTAAATCAAATTTGTTAATTTGTAATAGCATTAAACAAGGTGCTAACGCTCAACCCATAACTAGACAGATATACAGTAGAATAATTATATGTAATTATGAATATTAATACCAATAATACAATTAAATGTTAAAGTAAAATAACATGTTTTAACTGAAACAACACTAACCTGATGTGTCACATCGAATTCTGATGGATTAATGATACATAAATGTGCATTAAAATGTTTAAACCCTAAAAATGGTTCAAGCTTGTTTATCAGCATATGAAAAGAATATGATTCCAGTTTCCCTTAAACCCAACCTGAACTTCACAATCTGTGGAGCTGAGTGTGTGTGGGTAGTAAGGATGTTAGAGGGGTCTGTTTGACTTTCGAAGTCCCTAGATGTTTCTTCTCTGGTATATCTCGGAGGTGCTGAGGCAATTTGAGCGTGCGGGTGGACAGCTATTCCAAAACTTTCAGAGAGATTCGATCATCCCCCACACGCTCGTCTCCTGGGGTCTCCCTAATCTGAACTGACCGCTCTCATTTTCCCATGCTATCACAGGTTTGCGTTTTTAACACATGATGCACACGCTGTGGTGTGCGAGTAGTCTACCTGTCCGAATGATGGATCTGATTGTGGCAAATTTCTTTAAATCTTGTTTGATCTTTTTTCTCTCTTTCACACACAGCTGTCGAGTCCTCATTGTCTTCATTCTCTGCAGCATTGATGGAACGCAGCACTCTTTCCTAACTCTCTTTTCTAATAGCACGTCAGGGACCTTAGACACAATAGTTAAAAAAAACACCAAACAGAATTCTGCTACTGACCTTTAAACCGTCACCTCACGCCCTCACACACACACACACACACATTTTCACTGACTTGCTGACCTGAGTGGGACGAAGCTTCTTAGCTCATTTCACAGAAGAAAGACTACAGATGTTGCTCAATCGCTTCCATCAGGATCACCGGTCAGATCAGGCAGAACTTTACGATTCTCAGACCTCGTGTTCTGATGAGACCAACTGTATAATCTTCATATTTATTTGCAAAGATGTGCTGTTTTGAAATGACCCATTATTTTCATTTTGAATTCTTAACACACTCCTCTGAATTAATCAAAGCTCGCTAGGCAGATAAAACTGCAGATTTATTCCATCTGTTATGTTACAAGTAAACATGCACTGTTCAGTGTGACTGTTGTCCAACATGTTCACATTGTTTTAAGCTTAATTTGACTCCTGAAAAACACACACACTGTAAAGCAATAAAACATATATGAGTAAAAGCTGGAAGTAATCTTAGCATTTTAAAATGTATTGCATTTATTTATGATTTATCAACATAAGTTTTATGGTAGATGGTAGAAGTTTTTTCCACCTCTTTCTTCACAATATCAGCCATTGCAGTCTTGAGTTGACAGAGATCAAATTGATACTTAATTCGATACTTCAGTATAATTTTTTGTTAAAATGGCTTTAAAAGACTCAGAACATTAGGTTTTACAGGTACATTGGCTAGTCTGTGGCTAGTAACAGATGCAGTTTGTTATGTCAACAAAATCTGCAGTATTTTGATGGGAAACTGAGTTTGACAGGATGGTCATAAGTCAGCAGCTGAAAAACTGAATGGAATAACTTGTTAATCTGGAAAAGGCATATTTGGTGGAGATGGATGAGTCATCCACCCCCACACACACTCACACATACACGCACACACACACACACACACACACACACACACACACACATGTGCTCACACCCACACGCACACACAAACACACACACACACACATGCACTCACACGCACAGACACGCACACACGCACATGCACGCACACACATGCACAAACACACACACACACACATACACACGAAGGAAGGCAGGGATATGTAGCACCTCTCTGTAGACAGATACTGCGCCACCTCACATGGCTTTCCTCACTTCCGTTAGGGAATTTGTGACTCAGTAAAGACGTGAGACAGGAAGGAGTGAGAGAACAGTGACACAGAGAGAGATGGACATAAAAGCTGTCATCAGGTGCCCGGTTCCTCACCATCTACATCTAAGTACCTGCTGGCTACTGCTTTTTTAATGACATGGCAAATCTTAAACACTGAAATAGCTCTATTGAAAACTGTTGCTATATTTGTTGTATACTTTCATATAAAGCCACTTACACTACATTCAAGCTAGTGCACTCTTTATTAAGTGGCTGCTGTGCACAGTCAAAAAAGCACAATAATGTGTTACCCCTGGGATTCGAACCCATGATGTTGCTATAACACCACTACAGGAAAAGCCACACGTTGATCATTAACCACACACCATTCAGTTGCAGCCTCTTTAGCATAGCCGACAAACACGGATGTATTGTAAGTCTTGTTCCTGACACAGATAGAGGAATTGCCAAATATTTACCAGAACTCCCATCCCCCAGGGTCAATTAGCTGTTTTATAAATGCAGTCTCAGAGCTGCCTGTAATGGGAGTTAATGGGAAGTAAACAATTATGTGAATGCATTTGTTTAGCTACTTGGCGGTTACACAGAAGAAAGTGTCTTTGGAACAGTGTCACAATCTTTAGCAGAACGTATATGTGTGTGTTTGTGTGTGTTTGTGTGTTCATACAATAGTTTATGATGTGGTTTTTCAAGAATCAATTATATGCCTGATTCACCGAATACCAGGGACAAAACAAGTGATTTTGCAATACCAAATAAAATTTAACAATGCTATTAAAATTGTGTTGAGCTGACAATATTTAGTCAATGCAAACATTCAAGCATATGTTTTCAGTGTAAACTTTGACATCATAGACTATTGTGTACAATAGCGATCTAAAGGCATTTGAAAGTGCATCAAACTTTGATTTCTTTGACTTCAAAAACATTCTTTCAGCCACCATGTAAATACAAACATTGCCAACATCTATTCTCTCTTTCTTCCTCTTTTTCTCTCTCTCTCAATAAAACATTCCAAAACCTTCAAGTTTGTTCATGCAATAACATTGTGTGTAACAAAGAGTGACTCAAAGGGTGGTTATAAAAAGTACACCTTTAGAATTATCTGTTTAGCCTTTGAACCTGTGGGCGTAATTTTGCAATAATGGCACCAGTATAATTGTGACTAAAACACGACAGAGACTTTGTGGAGTCTGACAACGTGCAGTGTGAGCACAACAGTCACGTTTTGTTGCCCTGGCATCCTCTTAATGCCCTCAGGTCTTTTGTGAAACCTGTAGCATTGCACCAGTGATTTGGGTGGACATCTGATTCTTGCTGAAACCTGCCACCACTTCTTTTAAAGCTGTTCATTTATCTCTGCACATCATACAGCATTAATATTGGCCATGTTTTAAGTAATATGACTTACATAAGGGTGCGTTTTGATCAACAGGGCTCATTGTGTCAAAGGTGCAAGCAATGTCTTCAAAGGCTTGAGAGTTTAAATTAGATTTGTGTTGTAAACAATTCCTTAACAACCAAGGATATTTTTTCTATAGAGACAAAGGAGGAATAAGAAAGACAAGAGCAAAGCTTATGCCAACTAAAATATGAACATTCTGACTCCCCATTAACTCCCCATTACACACACACATGTACTTATGTGTCTACATGTACATTCCATCGACTTTTGCATAGATATAGACTATTGTTTTTATACACAGCCAGTTATAAACAATATAAACTAACCCACATTCTAAACCTGACACAAGCAGACCCAACTTTCTGCATTTTAACAACTAGAAAACCTTTTTATTTGTATAGCTTTTTTTTTGCACACAATAGTCCCCAATATATGGTGAACACACACACCCACCCACACACACTGTTTAGCAGAGTGCTCAGTGGTTGTGTTATGACAGAGTCTTTTGTTTGGATTATGAGGCAGTGGAAAGGGGAACAACAATCCTTACTGCTGTTTTTACTGTCAGATAAACAATATTTTGATAAGGTGTTTCTCATCCTCTCAGATCAGAGGGAGATGACTGATTGAGACTTGCAGGATCTATTTCCAACTAACACAAACACACTCAGTGTATCTGCCTCTCCTCCTGACAGTTGTGGAGGTGTGACTCTTCTAGCTTGATGTAAAACAGCATTTTGATACTGCAGCTATTAACCAGGCTTAGCGTTTACTCCCACCATTGTAGTCTTTATTAACATGGATCATGATATTACATAAATCAACAACTGTATTATATAAAGAACTGGTTATATTTACAACCATGAGCTTTATTAAGTAACAAATAGTTTGCATTTACACAATACAGTAAAATTAATACTTTCTATTGATTTGTATATTATGCAAACATGCAGATTAAACTTTTGTTGACTTTGTCATTGTAACAAGTGTAACACAATTTAGATTCGGAAACTTAAATGTTAAGTTTTCTAACTTTAATTTCCCTGTATGGTTATATATAATCTGTCTGAACAGCTGAGTTCACAATATTCTACGTTAGCTGGTATATTGCTGCACTCTTGTGGTGAATTTAAAGAACTACGTTTAGATGATAATAAATAACGTAAAGTTGTTACATGGCGCCCTTGTGTGTTGCAACTTCATACTCGAGGGTTTTGACAGTAACAGCAGTTATTTATTTATATTTATTTAATAAATAAAATGCCACAGTATTTGACAATATACGCTCATTGGGTTTATGTAAACTGTATATACTAACCAGCCAACAATTTTACGTTTTAAGAACGTTTTGCAAAAATAGGTAATAAAACCACTACCTAACCGTTTACCTAACGGGGGTTTGTCTGGGGGGCTTAATGGAAACAGGAAATTGTCTAATTTGCATTTCTTTTATTTTGCATTTTTTTGTGGTGCTCTTGAAGTTATTTTCTGATCTACT
>JBAJNP010001466.1:0-61386 GCA_036877545.1 Yasuhikotakia modesta
ATATCCAGATGTATATATAAATGGGACATATATCTAGAGGTATATATATCCATATGTATATATTAATGGGACATATATCTAGATATATATATATATCCATATGTTCATAGAAATGAGGCATAGGTCCAAATGTATTTATAAGTGCAGTCAGGTGCACTTTTTAATTCTCAGAAGATATTTCTGCTGTCTGCAATGGTGGAGAGAAACAGTTTAAGAAGGCAAATTGTCTGCTGTGTCCTTTAGAGCCCAGCATTTAGAACCAGCCTGCAAATGTGACTGCAGCCTGAAAATCATCCCAGAATTTTAGGGTGTTAGTACTGTTACCTGATTTGCATAATTCCTTTAGCAATTTGGATACTAAAGTAATGAAGAATCGGCTGCAATAAACGCAGCTATCAGTGAACACCATTCAGTGTAATGTCCCACGTTAACAGTACATTGTAACCGGACGCAATGACCAGATAAAAGCTATTTTGTCTGTTAAAATGAGTTTTTGTTCAGAACAGCCACAGCTAAGATGGAAAAAGGACATTTTGTTGAACAGATTCCTGTTATACTGTGTAGCTCCGCCTACTGTGAAATTACATTGGTCAAACTGCTCCACAGTTGTGTCCAGTTGTACACCAAGCATTAAATTTTACATTCATGGATGGGAAAACAAAATGCTTTTCATTTTCAAATTGTCATTTTGTCTTCTTAGGTCACTGTGTTCAGTCAGTTTCCTCTATTTTTGTCTAACTTGGTGTCAACGCATTCTTGAGCCACGGTCAAGAAATGTAGAAACAGCGCTGTCAAATATTTGATGTACAAGTATCCTTTAATTTTGTTGGGCACATAGCAATTCAGAAAGGTTTTGTCCTGGCCTGTGCAATTAATGGCTTCCGAAAGGTGGATGGTGATAAAATTGGTCCCTCTGCTCTCTCCTGAGCTCTCCCTGCATTTCATTTGCTGGATGACTGCTCCTTTGAATTCTCCCAGTGTGGGGCGAGATGAGTGTCAGTTCTTCTGTCGGGAGTGGAGAGGTAGAGAGAGAGAGAGACTGGAAGAGAGATATCCCAAAGGTCCACCGTTTGCTCACCATACAAGGCCGATGTCTCCGGTGATGGCGGATTTGCACACGCTCAGTTCTGGAGCTCTGCTTACTCAGAAAGCACCTGACCTGTGGACCTACCCAGTGGGGGAGCTTTGAATTTGCACTGATACGTTTCTGCAGGCTCAGGTACAGAGGATATTTAGAGGGTATTTGAAAAAAAAAGTTGTGAGAGTCAATCCAGGCTTTTCCTTACTACCATGTAAGATGATGAACAGATTTGTCCTTGATTTTTGACTTCACAAATCAGTATTTGGCAATGCAGACGTTACTGTTGCTAAGTACCTGATATCTCATTTTAATGGGGTGCTAATGCTTGGTTTCTCACAAGGCTTGTTGAAGAACATCATGAGACCTGCAAATTTCTGATTCACCTTTTTTGACAGCTGCTTAGTGTTAAAAAGTAAACTCAAAAAGCTCTTAAGTCGGCTGCTTTTTAAGTTGTTGGTGGTTGGTGGCTAAAATTGCTCATATTTACTGCAGGGTTAGAAATATATGCATTTTTGTAAGTGATTGAACTGAAGATTTACACCTGCTGCACAAAAGATTTACATGAATTTCTACTGAAGAAGAGCATGAAGTATATATCTGAGATTTAAAAGTGAACTCTTAAAATGGTTGCAACAAACAGCCACACCAAACACTATAGCAGCCACATATCAATAGCTAGCAACTTAAAACACTGTAGCAACTGCATAGCAACCTATTTAATGATACTTAGAACAACATGGCAACCACTTAGCAATGTCTTGGCAACCACCTGTAACACTTTAAAATCGATGTGGTGCATAACAGTTTTGTACAGACAAAATGACCACTCATGTTTTCTTCAGAAAATGTTCAAATCTACATTTTTGTGTCTGTATCCCTTGAATTATTCAGCTGTAGCAGCTGAGATGATACTAGATGGTCCAATTCTTCATGATTATGCTAGACTGGTCCCTGTTGCATCCTCATCTCCATGATACGTAGAACCACCACATGACCAAAGCTCTCTTGTGCCAAACAAGCCCAGTGGTAACATCCTCCAGCCAGCACTAAGAAGACAATTCAAATACGTACATGCATATAATGGTCACCATTTTCATGCATCAGTGCAATTTTGCGCTCTGTGCCATTTGGCAACCATTTCTGATTTATATTTAAACACGTAACAGGAAGTAAGTGGACATTGGAAGCACTTTTTAGTGGGAATGCCAATTTCATGCTTTTTTGTTTAAACTCTTATTCTCTGTGATCCGTCAGCTTGAGAGAATTGTGTTGTTGAGTCTCAGGAGGCATCTGGCAAACCGTAAACAGTTACACAAAGGCAGATGCTTGATATAGTCTGCAGCAAGATGCAGATGCATAACAGATGAATTGATCTTCCTCTGGCTTTTCTCCTCAGGAGAAATGTAGTAGGGGGAAAACAGCAGATATGTTGCTGTGTATTAATGAATCATTTTGCCCCACAGAGCTCATGAAGCCCGAGGCATTATGCAGCTATTTAGCTGTGATTGATGAGTTTGTCGTACACCATCAGAAGAAACCGATCAAGCTATTATTTGTGTTTGCAATGTAATGCGGCCTTAATAAGTTTGCATGCCGATAACGTTTCCCTGAAGATTAGCAACATATTGCATGAATCGCATGGAACAATTCATTATCGCTCTGCTAAGTCAAATTATTTCTTAGAAGTTGTTCCAAATAACCTTCTTCAGTCTTGAAAAAAGGAAAAACAAAGAACAATCGCTTCTGAAAGTCTCGCTTGCCTTTAAAATATGTTCTTGGATGAACCACTAATATTAAATATGAGCATTTTCAAAGCAGCAACGCAGGTTTAATCAAACCACAACAGTAGCACAGGAAAAAGATTTCTCGATTTCTATCAAGTTAGTTTCCCTCTGGACCCAATTCACAGAGATCCAAGAGCCGGCTGACACTCTCCACTAGCTTAAACTGAAGTGATATTCCCAAAAGAGTTCACCAGTTTTTACCCACAATTCAACACTGCGTAATGGCACAGTTTTGTGAATGTGATGGATGCGGTCTGCAGCTCTCATCAGCATTAGTGACATGACAGAATGAAATGTTGCACAATAGTTTGGTCCCAAGTGCACTTGACAGCACATTGTGTGAGACTTCATAATCGCTATTATACAGATTGTACAGGGAGAATTATCTCCCATTTTTATGCATATTGAATTCCCGCTGGGATTCGACAATAATTCAGGAGCGGTCTTTGTTGCTGGGGGATAAGTGAGAATGCGGGAGATGAACGGAGAATGTCTGTGACAGCATCTCTTTGATCAGGGTCGTTAAATGACTCTTTTTAATATCTGTCAGCCATTAAAGATACAAACATTGTTTTTTTGCGCCTATTAAGTCAGGCAGTGAGAGAGGTCTGGGTGATATATCGAGGGCAATAATTAACCCTATAGAAGGGCATAAAACTGCATTGTTTGTCTAATCATATTACATTAATCAGTTTTAAATTGAATTGTGCCTTTAGGGTTAATTGTAATAATGTACAAGTTTATTATGAACTCATTATTTATGAGTGTTCTGTAATGCCATCTGGTTTTTGATAAAGCACAGACAGGTTTGGTTAGTATGTACCGGTTTTATTATATTATAGAGATAAAAGCTTAAAGCTAAAAGCTGGCCAATATTTGTTGCTGTCTGCTGCTTTGAAATTAGAATAGTCATTAATGAATGGTTGGGTTGGTACAGAGCTAGAAAGAGAGTTGTGTTGCCATTAGACCAGTTCTTTTACTGCAATGGTGGGTCAAGGAGAATCTCAATAGTTCTTGAGAGTTGCAGCAGAACAGATTATTTGTGATGAGATTTAATAGACTTATGTTTAAAGAACAAGTTTGTACATTATCAGCACATCTGAATGAATGTTAACTTGTGCATCAAAGCATTCTGGTGGATTATTCCTCATTAAATTTACATGATGTTGAGATTTAGGGGCTCATATGATATTATGTATATATTATAATTCCAGCATATTTGCAGGCCTGTTTAATCTGCATACAACTTAATGATGGAAAATATCTACACAAAATGATGTTTGAATACGTTTTTGTCTTCATACACTTCACTTCTGTTCAAATCAGCCAATCAGTGTAGTGTTCATGTCATTATTGTAATTAGTCACATGGCATTTACAGCTCAGGTGATTGGCTCAAAAGTTCAGTCAAGCACACTTCCAGAGGCATTCCACACCAGAGGAGCAACTCCCATTGAGATGAATGAAAATGCTAATTTTTCCAGGTATTATAGACCTCCCTGAGAAATACACACACTGTTGTAATTGTAAGCAGCTGTATTATCTATGGTAATGTTTGCATGTGGAGTATGATGCCTTTGGGGGTTTACGTTGTACAAGTGTGCCACCAATGAAGATGTCTATCCACTCAGGAGCCTGTGGAGAAAAATGTTTCAAAGCATTATCCACAGAAGACTCATGTCTCATCAGCAGCCCAAAATCATTATCATTATCTGATAAAGAGAGGAAATGTTAATGACAGTCAATGTGTGTGTTTTATGTGCAGATGATTGGAGGCCTCTAATGAATAATTTGTCTGTGGGAGACAGCAAGTTTTCTTCAGAGAGACAGTTGTGTTAAATTCTTCTACATTTTTACTGGGTTCATTCCAACACACACACACACAGTATATATACCGAAAACAACCTCAACTGCATTGTTTTTATCCTGTGCAGCATCACAGATGGGGTTGTTTACTCTCTTTGTTGTTTGTCTCTGCACTTTTAGAGATTTCTCTTTCTACTCTGAAAAGTTTGATCTAACTTTAGACACTTAATCACACTTGTGTGGTGTTCTTCTCAGCCTCCTGTATATCAGAAAATAATGGAGACAGGCAATCTTAACAGCAAATCGTACTGGGAAATCAAAGAACCACATAAAAATGTCAATCACAAGAATGTAACATGCCATTAATGCTACTAGTTTACTGTAACTGCCACTGGAGGAAATATTCTCTCTCTCTCTCTCCCTCTCTCTCTCTCTCTCTCTCTCTCTCTCTCTCTCTCTCTCACTCTCTCGCTCTCTCTCACTCTGTATACACACACACAGACACACACACACACACACACACACACACACACACACAAACTTATATATGCTTGCATTCATACTGGGATTAAGCTGATCAACAGTGACATTGTTTACCCATTGTTACAGTGTTTACATTGGTAACCCCTTCATCCCATGAATTGCTTTGGTTTTTATGGAAAAATCCTAGACAACTATTTACAAACTAGATACCAAGTCTTTTATTTTTCTACAAAAGTATTAACAATGTTTTTGTGATGATTGCAGATGGCCAGCAAGTATGAGGTGTTATTTATGAAACGTTTAAGATTGAGCTAAAATGAATGTGCGTTAACTCAGCTTTTTAAACTATATGTGCCTGTGTTTGATGTAGTGTTCTGCCAAACAGTGTACAATGTCAGCACTTATGTCAATAATTCCTATAGCACCCTAATTTAAGTACCACTTAAAATACCACTAATTTAAGTACATGTTGTACTTGTTAAGTAACATGTTCCTAGAACTAAAGTCATTTCTAGTTAACAAAGCAGGAACTTTCATCAATAGTTCTAGGAACCACATAATTTGTGCAAAAGCTCCATATATTATGTATTTTGTTATGAAGAGTGACTGACAGTCCCTGATGTACAGTATATAGAGTTATTTTTCATGCAGTGAACTACAAATTTCATTAGATCAGTGACTCCCAGCTGAGCTTTATGTTTCAGGGGTCCTTATCCAAGCTTCAGTAAGTACTTGGAAAGAATTTGCTATTGCTTTATTAAACCTATAAAGCAGAAATTATGATTTAAAAATCAATAGATCAGTCTGGTCAAGTGATTGAAGTAATGAATTACTCTTGATACAGATTATGTGCATATATTCTGACACAGTATGGACTGTTTGTAGTTTAAAAGTAAATCAAAGTAGTAGTGGCCACTTCAATAATATTAATCATAATTCTGTATACTTAAAAGCAACGTATTTCTGGTTTGGCATCAGTAAATAATCAGTCCTTCCCATCATGCTTTAAGGTTTGAAGACAATACTCCTGTATAGCTCAGTTGGTAGAGCATTGCATTAGCAGTGCAAAGGTTGTGGGTGTGATTCCCAGGGAGCACGTGTACTGGTAAAAATGTGTAACTTGAATGTACTGTAAGACGCTTTGGATAAAAGCGTCTGCCAAATGTACATGTGTCAATACGTGTTAGAAAACATTGCATTTGATTCACTGTTTATTTACATTCCTTTATTTGAGTTTTCAAATCTCATGTCAAACTGTTTTCTAACATGTTTTTGACATGTAATATAACGTTCTGGGTATTTCAGGTCAGTTGGACCTGTATGTTATTATAAATGTAATCATCTACTTCAAAGTCCACTTCAAAAAAGTGGTACTTCTGATACACCCCACTCCCCCTCTTCAAAGCACTTGCAATCCTGAAAACACCTCCCCTCACTTGTCTGTGATTGCTCCATCTCTTTCTCCTCTCCATACCCCTGTCATTGCTCTCCTTGAGAGGAGCTTTTTAGCATTACAGCCCATCTCTGGTTTATATGTCCAGGGATGGATACTAATTCCTCCCTGAGGGCTTATTTTAAAGAATCATGGCCGTCTGCGGACGGACCTAATTTGTGCTTGCAAACAACATGTGGGAGATCACCTTTTGTATTCAGGGCAAGGCAATCATCTCGACAGGGAGCGTCTTCATCTCGTCTCCACTCGTCCTTTTTGTATTTTCACTCTATCTTTTCCGTTCTCCCTCTATCGCTCATATCAGCTAAGGAGGGGAAGAAGTGATGAAGACATGCTCTGTGTGAGTGGAGGTGCAGAACCTTGCAGATGCAGTTGGAGGATAAAGATGAATCTGTTGGCTTTGTCTCACAAACACAGGTGATGGTGGAAGGATTGCTGTGCATCCAAACAACTCCAAACATTGCATTAAAAGAGCTTTTCCATTTACAAAGTTTGCACATTGTGTTTACTTCACATATTTTATTTATGTGTGTTTTAATTCACAAATAAAATTCACAAATAAAAAAATCATTTTTTATTTATAACAATCTGTGGCAATAAATAAAACAAAATCGACTTAAATATTGATGAATTCATATGTTGGATTGCCTAACAGTGAGTTCTTAGTTAAAAACAAAATTTTATTAAAATATCATATTCAGAACAATGCAGAACAAGTAGACTGTAGGTTGCTCAACTGTAGAGTCTGTAGAGTAACTATCAGTGTGTGAAATTTGACAGTGAAATTTGATTTGACAGTGGGGCTTTGTCAGACAAAGGCTTAAAAACCTTTAATTTTGGAGAGGCTAGCAATAGCAAACTAATATTGAAAGCATAAGAAACTACTCTTGCTTTCAAAATGCTCTATAAAGACATGCCTTCTCCATCACATCATGTGTATACATAGTTTGATAGTTTGCCTTCTACAGAAGACTGCAGCGCAGTGTGAGAGCATTAAGGTGCCTTGTTAGCAAACAGACCAATCAGGGTGGACTGATGAACACAACATCATTTGGTTGCGTCTAAAAGGTGCAGGGGAGTTGAAATGATATTTGCTTCCGTCCATACAAATAATTATGATCAGGAGTGACATTTCAAGCCAGTTAGCTTTTAATATTGCTTTAGTGTGTCATCACGCCTACTGGTGATTAACACAACAGGTGAAGAGAGCCTTTCAAATTCAGTCTAAATATATCAAATCCAATTTATTGAAGGATCTCACAACAAATGAAACACTGACAGACATGGCTGTATAAATTTGTCATGATGAAACAGAGTTCCTCTTCAAAAAACGTAATTGTTAGATGGATTAGGGCTTTCCATTTAATTATAAATATTTGTATTGGTGAGAGTCTTAAGAAGGCACTGTATTATTTGTAGAGTATTGGCGTAAACATTGTAACACACTGTTGATTATCAAGACTTTTAAGATATTAGGAAGAGTATTTGTGTACCGGAGCAAAATTGTCACAAAAATATGCGATAAAATAAACATGCATTTTTTGTCAACGTGAGCAATGTTGAGTCAATATGATTCACATAACGTGTTTTCTCCAAACCACCTTTAAAAACAGATCTTTTGTGCATTTTGTTCTTTTCATTTCCAGGAGAGACACATCTGCCCTCAGCTACTGTATTTGGTCTTATTTAAAGCAACACATAGCCTAATAACACTTTCCTGTCGTCTATTTTCTTCGCATTTGCCCTCAGAAGAATTCACAGACCCTGCAGATGACTCGTAATCAAGCCTCTGTGGGTCATGTGCTGTTAGACACTCCAAATAATTGGTATGTGTTGCTTTTTTAAGGCCACATAGCAAAAAAAAAGCTTTTTGTCTAATTAAGAGCTTGCCGGAACACGCAGCTCGCATCATCAGCAGGGGATGATGGGAGAGCAATGGGATTCGGCTAATTGCTGCCTGCTTTGCTATGGCTGGTGCACCTGATCGCGTCTTCTTCGTTAGCTCAGTGTATCACGCGCACCGTGGGCCGCTCCGGTCAGCACAGCAATTTGCAGGGAGTCAGCAATCTCGGCACGGCCTTTAATCGACACAGCCCCGGAGCCACTTCCTCCCACAATGCAAATGCAATCTCATTTCCTCTCTCTGCACTAATTTGAAAAAGATATCTATTTTTTAATTCACGTCATATTCGCCTGAAGCATGTACACTAAGACTAATTGCTCAATATTTTTTGTCTTCAATCTTTTTCGCCCTCTGTGTGTTCCACGGAGCGCTTATTAAACATCACAGAACGTGGAATCGGAAGCCCATCTGAATACATGAAACTTGCCGAATGGAAATTAGGGTCACGTTCTATTAATATGTTCCATTGGGGTGTTAAAGTTACCATGAAATCAAAATAGACCCAATTTTCTTAATACCTGCTGCTGCTCTCATTGTGCACAATTCATCAGTGCACATAGTTCTACGTCTAGTTGCCTCTGAAACAACGTTTTTTAGTTGGTGTCACTTCTAAACGCATCATAGGCTATTAGATAATGTTAACTCAAATGGCTACTCAGGCATTGTTTGAGGCTACTATTGTAGACAGTGTAATCATTATAAAACCTTTCCAACATGGAACAAATTAAATAAATGTTTATGTAACAAAGGTAACAGCAATAATAACAAATGTAGACACATATAAAAGTGCAGAACAGTGGGAGTGTGTCAAGATGCTCTTGTAGGTGACTGTGACCTTCAGCCTCCACAGTGTGGTCAAAAACCTGCTTTAAAGTGGCTGCCTGCAATTTTCAGCAGAATAGTAGTCTGCAATAACCCACAGCAACACATACATTCAGATATGGCTTCATTCTGAAATGGGATTCTCACTTATATTTATGACATATTCTGACATATAAATCATGTCCCTTGGATTTTTATTTAATTCATGTTTCATTTTGTATCTTCTCAATATAGCACTTAAATGAGCCATTTTAGTTGACCTTTTGTGGAAGTGCTTCAAAGTGCTTCAATTCAAGTTGTCAATACCATGGTAGGACTTATGTGTCATTTCGTAAGATTACTGTCCTCGTCTTGTTATCTTTTAGAGAGCTGTCAAAGGGATGGTGCCTTTTTCTCATGGCATTTCCTAAAGCTGATGGACAGATTCTTGGGCTTTTGTTACTGTTATATTGTGTGAAGCACAAGCTCTACTGGTCTAGATTTCACCCCAAGCAGAAAAACATCTGCCTCCTCCAATTGTGCTCACTGTGATACTATGGGTGTTTCTGCAGACAGGTCCCAGAACAGTTTTTCCTGCCCACATCTTAGGTATGCTGGACAATGACTGATCTGAGTAATTAAGGGAATCCTATTGTGTTCATTCTAATTTTCTTTTTCATTATTGTTCCACCATAAAATTGTTTGGGCAGCAAATTCAGACTCTTGGTATTTGGTCCCAAATCTCACCTTTTATTCAGGTGTGCACACACACACTACTGCCCAATATTAAGTGATATTGTAAGATATGTACATTTATGCTTCAGAATCATGTGAGATAGCATCATACAGTATGCATTCAGTATAGACCCTTGGACATTTATCAATCTTGTTGTATTTATCATGACAAATTCAAAAAGTTTGAATTCTAAAAATCTCAATGAGCTAATTTAGGCAGCCAATAATCTCTTTTGTGAATGGCTGAAGAATGTTACAAAAATTAAATTAGCCGATATGGACATTTAAGTGTATTTCTAGAGCTGTATATTGTGAGCACAATGTTTAAACAATGACACAAATGAACACATGCACAACTAAAGACATGCCAAAGTACAATCATCTACATGTTGGGCTTCATCTTTTTCCTGTGACCATTGAAGATAAAATTGACCCCTTGCCGCTGAACCTACAGGGTCCGTTCTTTCCAATTTGACAGTTGTAGTCATTTTCTTCACATCTTCAGTGTTCTTTAACCCCTAACAATCCTGTTGTCTTCCTTATTTAACCAACACTAATACTCGTACCATCTGAATGGAACAGATCTCAAGAGTCTCATGCAGCTGTCGACTGAACCATAGTGTTCCTCGACACATGAACGAAGGGTTTGGGGCGACGCTTGTGTGCTCCACAAGGACCTCAACTGCTCCTGGCCTCATTAAACATTATGTCAGTGGGGCAGCACCTGTGTCTTCCATGACCTACGGCGGCGCTCCGCTATCAAGACATTGCGACAGACGCCAACAGGAAATGCATGTAAATGCTGCAGCCCTGCTCGTAGAACACACACAGAATACACGCCTCCATTCGCTGTTGTTATTTCTCTCACAGCGCATGCTTTCATTCAGGGCAAATTACTCACTGCTGGCTGCACTCTTTGCATATTATTGATTTAAAAAGTGTAACAAGGGTTGGAGATTGTTACTCTTGCTTTAAAAAGCAGATGTGGGCCTTTATTCCCAAAACACTTTATTCCCCAAAGGAGGGGCTAGAGGGACGTGCCCTTATCACTGTAAGAATGCCAATGGGGCTTTCATGTCAGGTTGGAATAATTCATGGAAAGCTATAGACTGGAAAATGGAAACACACACATTATGCAGTTTGGTATGAATGTGAAGATGGGAGAAGATTGTATGACTGGGTGGAGATGGATCGAAAAACGACCTGCTATTAGAGCTCAGGTGATGACCACTGAAATAATAACCACTGCAATTATTAAATATTAAAAATAAATAATTATATAATATAATAAAAATATTCATAACAAAAATATTTTTAACAGAGATTAACAGAGATGTTGCTGTATTTCTCTAAGACATTCACCTGTTTCATTCCCTCCAGCCTCCACCTGATCTGGCGAGACCACCACAACCTTCAAGAAGAACTTAAAACACCTGAGTAATCCCTAATGCTCTGATGTTAACCTTGTTTAATGTTTTTTAACTTTGCGCTTTCTCTTTGTAATAGAAATTAATGTAATGAATGTAATGTAACGTTCATACAAGCAGGTTTTTTTCACTTCTGGAAACATTCAGCTGTGTGATCTTTTAGAGAAAGTTCCTTCACACTGTTCACTTCTCACTGTTCAGTAACTGCATGAATAACAAATGTTCTTTTATTCAAGCATTGTGGAAGTGATGGTGAAATGTCATTTCCACCAACTCATTTTGTATTGCCTGATTGTACATTCTGTGATGAAAATGACATTTGAAGCGTTTCAAACTCACATGCTTATGTCATGCTAGGCTTATATTATTATTTGAAAGACTCTAGATACATTAAACATGTATCTAGTTAAACACACTTTTGGCCTAATTTGACTAAAATGCAGCTTGATGGCATTTTTGTCTTATAGTTTATGAAGTTCACTAAGCTTTAAAACATTTTATCAAGGGCAAAATCCTTGTCTTGGTGGAGGTGACCGCACAATTGTTGTTATTTTTATAGAATGCAAATAACCCAACATATTTTGAAATGATTTAGGATAATTTCCCTGGGTTTTTCTTTATTATTTTACATTAATTTTGTTTATGATAAACTTGGTATGGGACAAAAGTAAAACAAAAAAATATATTGGTTTGGCACAATAAAAGTATCTTAAAATTTGTCCATGTAATAAAAATCAACCCCTAAACATAAAGTGAAACATTCATAACTAAAAAATGTTAAAGGGTTATAAGGTAAATGAGGATTATTGTCAGTTTACCTTGAAACGTTACACTGGTGGTTATGTTTCCTTTATTTTTTTACAGTATTTACACTTCACCACATCTATTGGAACACTGGTACACACTTGTACATTTTGGAGTCACCGCTAATACTTATTTTTCCTCTCGGTTTCACGCAGCCTCTGAAGATGCACTGCAGCAGCTGCGCGCTGGTCACCAGCTCGGGTCACCTGACTGGAGGGGGTCGCGGGCCAGAGATTGATCGGGCGGAATGCGTCATACGAATGAACGACGCGCCGACTGCTCGCGGCTACGGGGTGGACGTGGGTCACAGAACGAGCCTTAGGGTCATCGCTCACTCCAGCATGCAGAGGGTCCTACGCAGCCGACAGGAACTTCTCAACTCCAGCCAAGACACGATCTTCATTTTCTGGGGACCCAGCAGTTACATGCGGCGTGACGGGAAGGGTCTGGTTTATAACAACCTGCGGCTTATGAACCAAGTGCTGCCCAAACTCAAAGTCTACATTATCTCCTGGCAGAAAATGCTACAGTTTGATGAGCTTTTTAAAAGAGAGACGGGCAAAGACAGGTAATGGCCATATATGCAATACTTTTACGGAGCCAATTTAAAATCGCATTATTTGATTAGAGGCCTGTTTTAGTGGCTGTAACGATGCTGTCCAGAAACAGACGCTTAATGTGCGATGATTCACTGCTGTAATAATATCTTGTGTAAACGAAAATAGAAATATTTTTAAACTCAATCCCATGTTTTAATGGCACTGCGGAAGGCGATTAACAGAGCATACGCATTGTTATTATTTATGCTGTTTTTTTTCATTATTTGTGACCTATGGTTATTTAAAAACAGTGTCGTGAGGAAAAGATTTTAGTGTATGGAGGCTGTTGTCCTGACATTTCTCCCACCTGCCAGTTGTCCTATGAGGGCTTACTGTGCATGCGCACATCAATATTGTGTCATTTTGTCACCTTTTTGTGTCACAAAAGTCAATTTTTTTACTACATATTAGCTGAAAAGAGAACTGTTAGTGGTCAGCTTCTTCAAGTTTTTGACTATTTCTTAAAAAAAGGAGATTTTTGTACATCCAAATCATCCAGTTTATTTTGTACTGGTTGGACAGTTTTAGACAGAGATTAAATTCCCTAAGTTACACCAAATTATTTCACATACTGGTATTCTGTCAATTTGTCCAACCATGTCAGATTTTTCTACCGTAACTAAAAATAAGCTTTATCTAGCGATCCATCCTACCACATTAAAAATGCTATTGCAGAGTTCTGAAAATAATTCAGTGTAACTTAAGACCGTATTTAAACAGTTTTCATTACTTTTATATCAATATCTCCACTTAATCAATGAGAAAAAGAGGTTAATGTGTGACTGTGAAAAACAGACAGTAAAATTTACAATAATATACAGTAAAAAACTTTATTAAGCAGAGACTTTCATTGACGTGATGACAGCAGGCAGCAGGGTTAAAACAATGCTAACTGTAAATAATAAAATAGTTATGACTGTAAAGCAGATAGGTTTATCAGCTAAAGATGGGAGAAAATGCTTCCTGTATCTCTTGTTGCTGACATGAAAACAAAGTAGTTTGGTGCCAGTTTATCTGTAACAGAATAAACCAATCCCATCATACACAGGTTACAAACAGTAGCAGTCATCCTCAAAACCATGAAATCAAATTCAGTATGTTTACATGGACAACAATCTTCCAACATTAACCTGAGCTAAGACAATGCCCTGATTAAGAAACTAACATGTAGCAGTAATTTCTAATGACTTTAATCTGGTTAAAGTCATACTCGATTTAAGACGCAGGGTATTCCTATTTTAGTCACATTATTTAAGTGCATTATAGACACATACACATCCTAATCACATTTTTAACATTGTGTGGGAGGTTTTTGCAACAGGACACATACAAACACACAGCTGTGGTAAACTGCATGGCTACTCATGGCTTCAAGCAAGAAAGCGCATTGGTGGTCCAAGCGGGAAACAATGTTAGTGTTAAGAATTCTGGAAAAAATGCATATTATAAAGTGCAATGGATGGCTGTGATTCATGTTCTGCACCATGTAAAACAGGAACATAGAAAGAGTATTGTAAGAGCAACTGATATGAACATTAATCAGAATATTGTCTTGTTCAGAATAAGGTAAAAGAATTGACTTCTGTCCATAATCAATGATTTAATACATTTATGATTTATAAAGTAAAATATTTTGTTGAGAAACATTGTTAGAGATGACAGAGCAAAAGATGATATAGATGTGAAAATACCCATGTATTCACACCTTTGTTTTTTACCTCTGGTTATTGCTGTAAATCTGTGGAACATCAGGCTCATTATGATGATGTCGTTCTTCAGCTCTCATTAATCTCTTTATGTCTGTTACTGCTCATTTTTACTCAACTCAGTGCTCCTCAAAACTCTTTGGAGACTCAGAAATTCAAACATCACCACTGATGAATTGGCTCAAAAAGATACACATGAGTGTTTTGTAACTTCAGTCCCTCATTATTACAGCGGTAACTTTTAGTAGCTTTTTTCTCCAAAGTGGCAAATGAAAATCTTATACAACTGCTTGTGTATGATGTCACATAGATTGGTGACAGATGTTCAATGCTGTTTTCTATTAGTTTAGTCTTTCACGTCTTTTGTTTGTATACGTGAAATTTCAAGGATTATCAAAAGTTGTTGTAAGAAAAAAATATTCCAACAATGCATATATGCTCAGCAACATAATTGCTTAAAATGTTTACAATTCCAAGTATAATGTTCAAGTCCTGCAATGCATTGTGGGAAAGTAACATAAAATAGTTAATAAAACTAAAGAAATTAACAAAAATGCTTTAAATATTAGTTAGATCACAACAGCAATGCGTTTACAAGAATATTTCATCCAAAACTGATTGAGTAATTAATTTACCTTTAAGTCATTGCAAACCGTATGACTTTCTTGTGACACATAAAAAACCCATTTCAAGTCGAGTCAAAAGTCGCAATGGGCCATTTATGTAAAAATGTTTATTATTTTCAAGTGTCTGCATTCAGACTATATCACTATTACATTGAAATTCATTGTTGTTTGGAATGTAGCTGCCTAGTCATTTCAAATAAGACCCCCACTCCACCATCCCTCCCCCCTCCACACACACACACTACAAGTTATAGACATCGAGGGGATGTTGAAAGATAAAATGCAACTGACTGAAATGGGTCATCATCTTTCATGACGCTATCAAAGTGACTCAAAACAATGAAGTAGGTCGCAAATGTTGCTCTTTTGAACACAATGAAAGTGAATGGTGACCAGGGATGTCAAATGAGTAGCAGTCAAGTCATGTTACCTAATTAATATTCAATGAGCAATGACACAACAGTAAGATTGGAGTCTGAACATCACATTTCACAACAATGTATTAGGCTTTATGTCTCATGATGTGGCTCACAAACTGTTTACAAAGTATTGAATCATTTTAGGGGAGATAATAAAGACAGCAATTGTTGATAGATGCAATAAATGTGAATGATACAGCCCTGTTTTCACATTATTACCCAGAGCATTTGTCAGCTAGAATGTTGGTCTAATAATATTCTACAAAATGTTCCAATCATTTGACATCAGGCTGCTGAGGGCAGTAAATGCAACATAAATTGCTTTTCCATATTGCCCGGTCTCTGGCCATGAAAATTACTGATTAAAGAATCATAAATTGAATTCTTAAGAAACCGGAATCAGTCCCTAATAAGAAATTTCTCAGTTATGCAGAACTTCTGGTACTTTTAGCAAGTACCAGCAAAGATATAGCCAGACTGCCTGAAGTAATTCTCACTAAGGGTCCGAGTGAAGCATTGTAGGTCATGTAAACAGTCACATGAGTTGGAGAACACTTGAGAGTTAGGACGCATTGAGTTTGCTGTGTTGCCTGGCAGTGATAGTGTGACAGACAGCCCTGCGGCACAAGCGCACACCAATGTTCTAGCATTTTGTTTTTCCACGACTTAGCAGCTCTGTTGTGTCTTCTCTGCGCTTTTCTGTCCTTCCACTCAAAGCAATTTGTTTGCCTCATGAACAACACTGTTTCAAAGAATTATGTCTGTCAAAGAGTGTTCAAAGGGCTTTCCAGCTAAATGTAAACAATGTTTCCAGGATAACATTTTTTGGTTTGTGGTGAATGTTATTGTCTGCAAGTCTGTTGTTGACTATGATGGCTAAAATAGAACCTCACACTTGAATTCTCTGGATTATTAAAATTATTGTGGTTATTCATTGTGCCGTTGAACTGGTGAACAGATGACACAACAGTAAGAAGCCTACAGTTCACACACACACACACACACACACACACACACACACACACACACACACACACACTTCTTTAAGAACTGGTAATGCACTTAACATTCTTATATAAAAGGCCCAGAATGCTAGTTGCTATATTTGTTTCCAGGAATCTTTTGTTTCTTTTGAAGTTACATTGAAAGAAGCTTTTGTCTCTCTGTTTTGTAACATTAAAGTGAGAAAGTGTTGAGATTCACTCAATAGTGGGAGTGAATAACAAACCCAGGCCGTTTTGTTTCCGACTGATACAATAAGTTTATGCCTTTGGGTGTATCTTTATCCTTGGATAGATTTTAAGACTATAAGCTAAATTAACTGTCAGCTTTAAAAAGCTTTTTTTTGTAGACAGACTAACACTCCACTGTTTGCACTCCAAGTATGAATTTAATTTAAAAAACTGTACTTTATGTAGCCATAAAGTATGTTGTTGATAATAGAAACTTGTTTTTCAATATTTTGTCAAATTATTCTAGCCTTTAACTAGAATAATATACTGTACTTCCATGTCTCTAGAATCTAGAATACAGTTACTGGTGAAAAATATGCTGTTGTCATAAATAACAGCCTGTTCCAACAAACTTCAGCCAATTAAATTGGTGGCCAGACGTAGCTGTTGTATAAACCTAATTAACAACTACATGTTAAACTAATGAACTAGATGTAATAATTGATCATATTTACACACAGAGGTTATAGTTTTAGTGCTTAATAATTACATTTGTACATTCAACCACATGCTAACAGAATGTTAGTGTGATATCAGCCAGCCTGTAGATGCTCTGTTGTCTGAGGTAATTTAACAGCAATGAGAAGCTTCTAATCAATCACTTCCAGAGCCGTTGTTCACTAATAGTGTTTGTTTTTCACTATTAATGTGTTATTTGTCAGAGAATCACCAGCGCTTTGATGTCAGGTGGCTGGTTGGCAGAACTGATGAGCAGTTGATGATAATGTTCAATTGTAGAAATGATCCTGACAGCTAGACAGCATTCTAAACAGAACAGGATTGTGGGATTGCATTTTTAACAGGACTGTTTTCTGAGGCGTTAACTGCAACATTTATGGTTTATTGGTTTTTAAGTTTCTTTTACTTTCTTTTCAGGAGAATTTCCAACTCGTGGTTAAGCACAGGCTGGTTCACAATGACTATCGCTTTAGAGCTGTGTGACAGAATCAATGTTTACGGCATGGTGCCTCCAGATTTCTGCAGGTAAGTTAAAATGAAAGCAGTGCTTTTCTGTTTAAGCATACAAAGGCAAGTTTAAGACCACTTTGCTTGTATTTCCCATTACAATATCTTTATTAACATAACAATCTAGGTAAAAAGTTACATTAAAATTTACATAATTTGCATCACAGATTTTTTTGTGCTTGGCATGTCTCCATATTACTTTAACAACAGCACGATTCCACAAGTTTAAGCAAAACCTGTCTTCCAAAAATCTGTTCTCCCAGCGTGATCTGACAGCGTGATCTGACAGCGTTCCAAAGGGAGTCTTGTTTTGCTTTAATGAAAGCAAAGAAATCTGACCTTTTGTTTTGACTTAACATAAGTGGCGCAAATCTGCTTACTTGATTAGTGACCTTGAAACAGTTTTTAAATAATAAAATATTCATCTTATTTTACCTCATAACATTTATTTAGGATTAATTTATCCTGAGGTTTATTTATTTAATACCACAGCAGCCCAAGTCACAGCCCCTGCTGTGTAGCTGTGCACATGAAAAATATCCGAGAGCTGGAAATTAAATGATTCATTGTGATTCAGGGCTGAGGTATGACCTTTCCCCCTGGCCATTTTGCAACCTTAATGTATTACATAAAATCAATTTATTTCCCTTAAAGCAAAGTATTCTCTGAACCAAATCAGGTTAATTGCCTTGAAAATGAATATCTAGCTGAGGATTAATTTGGGAATCAGGGAATTTTGCTTGTATTATGGTAATTTTAACACAGTCCCTGTTTTAATCTCTGTTCTTGTTCTCTACAGGGAGTCGCAGCACCCCTCTGTACCATATCACTACTATGAACCGACGGGCCCAGATGAATGTGCCATGTACATCTCCCACGAGCGGGGGCGCCGAGGCAGCCATCATCGCTTTATCACAGAGAAGCGGGTCTTCGCTAACTGGGCACGGACATTCAACATCCATTTCTACCAGCCGGACTGGAGTCCTCCGCCATTACCCAGAAACAGCACGGAGACCACCAGGTCACCTCGAACACAGAAGACGTGACTTTAATCATAGCCTTCAAAAGATCTCAAACTGCCTCAGACAGATCACTGGCTAATTCCTGTTGCCATGTGGATGGAGTGTTACGTGTTTGATTGAGTCCCAGAAGGGCGAAAACTGAAGAGACTCGTGTTATGGATTCATAGAGGACTGATGCTTAAACCTTTTCTTTTGCACTCTCATAGTTTCTTTATGTGTTAAAGACGCTCCAGTGGTCTGTATGCATCTGTCCATGGACAATATCTTTACATCATTCAATAATAGAAAATCTAATCAAGAAGTAATGTAAATGAGTTCCACTGACCGCCCTTAGTTTTATACAGTATGAAACTAAATGTGGGCGGAGCCTATAATAATAATATTATAGATATTTATAGAGCAGAGCCAAAATCTGTAATGTTGGATATCTGCTTGCAAAACAGGTGTTACAGGCAGAATGAAACAGTGTTGACAACGTACTTTGAATCCCCACAGTGAAATTTTTCTGTTTAAAAAAGGAAATTCAATAAGGAATTTATGATAATCAATAATTATTAATAAAAATTAATGTCAATTAAATGATTATCTAATTTAAAAAAATGTACATTAGTATTTATTACACTTACCAAGGCTGGATTGATGTAATTTTAGAAATCATTATTTATTTGTTTGTTTATTAAATAATTTATTTATTCATTTAGTTTCTGTTTTATCTTAAACATTTTTTAAATCAAGTAGACCAAAAACATTGCACAGCATAGAATCTGTTTCACAGGAAATAAAAGGCGCAACTTGATTGTACTTGATTGTAAAATCTGATTTTAACTGTTTCAACATAAACAATAAATATTTTGTTTGTTAAAACTAATAAGCAATTGACGTTGTGATCCACGAGTTTTGCCTTGTTGCGTTTACATTAAGTAACAGTGATTAACAAAATGTAGCTTATAAGTTACATGGACATATTTTATAATACTTTATAGTCGCAATTTACTTTTGTTATATGGAAAAGAACATTCAATTTTTTAAACATCACTGTGTAATAAAGTTCTCCTTATGGGTTCCATTCTAGAGTGTTTAAACAACATGAGAGTGAGTAAACACCATTTTGGTGTTTGGTTGTGTTGTTCTCTTAAACCCCCTCATTCATTATGCCAAGCAGAACTCTTGGGTCAAGTATAGGTTATATTTAGTTTTCAGACTCTGGCATGCAGGTATCTTGAACCTTCAACCCATAAATGCAACACACAGGATTAAAATGCAGTAGAAACCAAAAAGTAAACATTTTTTTGGTCAGTCTAGAGCAGAAATATGTTTGAGTTATACAGGTGCAATTATGGCCGTCGCAGTAGTAATCGTTGACCGCGACCGTGCTGCACCCGTCACTCATGCAAATGTACACAAATGTGGGGATTTTTAAGGCAGCCAGCGCCTTAATGTGAATGCGCTCCAGATGAGTGACAAGTTGGCATTACTGTTGAATGCACAAATGTTTTCGGATCCACCGCGCAACTGTGAGTGATGAGTCGGCCTATTATAGTGTGAATTATTGCAAGGTACTGCTTATTGTATCAGTTCTGATATGTACCTGTCAAAATTTCAGCTGAAGCTTAAGAATTCTGGGAGATTTATTTAGCTGTGGGATGACATCTTGTGTCACTCTATATTGTAGCATTTAGGAAAAAAGCTTTTGGGATGAGATACAATTTCTGAATAATACATTCATCTTTCATAAGACTTTTATCTTAATTGGTCTGGCCATCGTAATTGTCATTTCTAAATCTTGAATATGATGCTGTGCCTTTGAAAAGACCCTGATAAAGATTCTAAGGGGGTTAAATAAGTGCACACACACACACACACCAACACACACACTTGGTTTTTCCTACTTTAGACAGTAATGAATACAAAAGCCATTTCTCTTCAGGTTGAAGCACACAGACAAGCTTTAGACAATCCATGGAAACAGATTTCTCTCTCTAAATAGAAAATACAATGACTGTGCAAGTGTGGCACTGTGGTATGATATTGAAAGAATTGGTGGCATAGCCAGAGTTGGAGATGGAGAAATAAGACAATATGGGCCACTGCAGTGAGACCCAGATTACCACACTAGGAGTCTATCTGCTGGTGTTGTATTGATCCACGATGGCCCAGGTATTTTCAACAGAGACCCAGTTAGAGACAAACCTTCCCTGCTCTGAGAATACAGGCTGATTAAATCAGTTCAAATCTAGCTGTGCTAAAATTAAATCTAGAAATTCTCATTCATAGTGGATGAAGTACTTAACCAACCTCAAAATTGTATGCTAAATTAGTTAATGTTTGAAATGCATGAAAGAAAATGTATAATCAAGAAGTGCCTTTTCTCGTGTATGAACTTGAAATTGCCCCAGAGAGGCAAAAGGTCTTGTAGACTCCATTAATAAAGTACGTCTTTACATTATAATCAGAGAAAGTGGTTTGAATCCACAGTGACCCTGTTGTACTAAAGATTAACCATTAATCTAGTTTAATCTATTGAAAAACTAATTCAGAAAAACTAAAGTCTCTTTAATGGGCATGAGCTTAATTGGCCTGCATGGTCCAAGAAATTACATTTGCATAATTAAATTATTATATGTGTTATGAGAACTGGGGCCCCATAATTTACATTTTAACAAGGTTATATTTCATTGACCAATGGCTATTGCAAGTATGCTGAAATATGTATTATACAACAAGTTTGTGATTTTTGTTGTATTTTCGAGCATAACCAGTAACCAACAACCACCTGGGTGTTTCTTTGACCCTACACAGCTTTTCTTATAAATCTTGTGAGCTGGTTCAATAACATTTTTTGTTCACCATCTCGTCTTTTTATTTTTGCTTTTCTGCTTTATTAGCTGGAGTTTAAAAGGAAAGGAACAATGTGAAAAGCTTTTAGAGTCTTTTAAGTGTAGGCTTTATTCAAAATGTCACCTTTAGCCAGTTTTACAAAAAAAAACACAGGAAAATGGAAGTCAACACAAATGAGCGAAGACAGAATGGTACTGTACAAATGGAGTGTTTTTCATAATGCATTCGCTCACAAAGCGCATATGCAAGTAGCAGTGAGCGTTCTGACGTAGGATCTCCTAAACAATGCTGGATGTCTGACCCAGCAACAGTTAATGATGCATTAGGCAGCGCGAGAAAAAAGGAATTTAGAGATTCAATCTCATTCACACTTACTGAGGGTGCATCTGGTCGACCCCTTTTAAAAGTGGAGTGGAGATGCTAATGGACAGATACAGGACACAGCCACAGGCAAATGGAGCCATTTGGCCGCTGTATATGGAAATGCTGTGATTGATGTCCGTGTATCTCACTCACGTAACGTTGGGTGAATCGCATTAAAACATTCAGGTAACATTTCTTTTTAAAACATGAGGAAAAAGTTGAAAACTGTATTTTGCAAAAAAAAAGGAAGCCTATGTTTGTAGCAGTAAAATTAGTGACCTTGTCTGCTAAAAGACTATTTTATCATTGCAGAATTTGATTTCTTATATATTTTTTTATTTGTTTCTTTTTAAATAAATATAAAGTTTTTTATTATGTTGTGAAATATTGCCATCTATTCTTTAAGGCTCCATCCACTATGTAGTGTGTGTATATGTGAATTTCAAAAACTCTCATCAGTGCTACCCTGAACATAAATCTCCTTTTTTACATTTCAAACCCTATAAATACAGTCCACAAACACCACAGTGCAAATTATAAAGTACAATTTAAAAGCCAGTAGTTCAGAAATTACATACACAGGTTTTGTATAATATATAAACATACATAAAGTCTCCATTTTATCACATTGTGAAACAAATAAAGACACCTTACGTCTTCATCATTACAAGTTATGATTGCTTGTCTGAAATTATGAGTGTTTATCTTAATTTAGCTCTGCCTTGGGCTGAAAGTAGATGAAACTATAACTGGAAATTAAAAAAAAAAACCTCCCTGTGAGCCGCTTGTGTATGTTCAGTTCAAAAGAAAGTGTGAAATTCAAATGCATTCGACTGCAGAGTTCTGAGAACAACAAAGAACATTTCAAAGTGAAAAATCAGTGCATGTTGCTTTTAAAAGATGATACAAAACAAAACCTAAAGACAACAAAACTGCATCTCAAAATATGAATAAAAACATATTCCTGACTAAATGAACCATGACAAAAACACGTGTGGGGGTCTTCTATGAAAGGACTCAAATTCTTTGATTTCTGTGGCGTTGAGAGAGTCTCCTCCTCAGAAGATGTGTTTTACGTTTGGGAGAACAGCAAGATGAGGGTCCTGAGACTCAAAAGGAAGCCATCTGGAGGGTAGCAGATTTCTGCTTGGGTTTCTGTGAAGACGTGAGAAGGGGAACTCAGCTGATGAGTCTGTTCCATTACAGATTTATACAAAAATCTCATTTTGAAATGGAGCTTGATGTACTGAGAAAACCGGGGTGCCCAACTGGAGGGCCAGTGCAGAGTTTCGCTCCAACCTGCCTAGTAAGACCTTGATTAGCTGATTCAGGTGTGTTTGATTAGGGTTGGAGCTAAACTCTGCACTGGCCCTTCAGTAGCAGGATTGGGCACCCTTGGTATAAATGTAATGTATGTTTCATAACTTAAAACATTATTCCCCACCCAAAATGTTTTGAAAACATTTCCTATGTTATGCAGTTTTTACAAAAAGGCTGTTATTGCAGGACCGTACAACAGCAACTATTAAAACAAGCAGCACATTTAAAAGCACTAACAGGAAAGTGCTACACTTTTTTTACATGAACACGTGGAATTTTAACAGCAATATTAGTCATATTAGTCATTTAGTATTCACAACACATTTACTTCCGGAAGGTGAACAGAAGGAACTTGAGTATTTAACAAAAGTAAAATGTACTTGACTTTATCCATCAGGAACTGATTGGCTGTTTAATGCAGTCATGAAGGCTGAACTGCATGTAAGTTTAGAGCTCATTGTGGAGGACTGCTCTTCTTCTGCTGCCTCACACTTCTGAGATGACCTTCTGACCGCAACATAAAGACTGAAGGTCAAGTTATACCTCCAGAGCATATTAGCATTTCTCAACGCTAATGCTACTTTTTCAAATCTTTTATTTTTTGGTAAATTTACACAAATCTCTATTACTTAAACATTAACCAGCAAACTTGATAATTGTTTTAGAAAAGAAAGAATATGCAGACAGATATATGCACAAATACTTCAGGTTTACGTATTTAGAGCTACATCATCACCTTGTGTGTGAATATTATACATTTAAATCACCCACCATTAAACATGCATAGCCAGATGCGCATTTATATGCTAATGCAGATTATATTCTCCTGAGAAGAAAGATTTAACCTCTAAAATGAAAGGGCCCATAACTTCCAATTATATTAAGGGGTTCGCGATAAGCCGCATTTTTGAAGGGTCTTGACTGTGTGGTGACCACAACTGCGTGTTTAACCGCAGACCTTGCTATCAGCTCAAACAAAACGCCACCCTGAGGCCCGACTCAACAGTGACCCAAAAAAGTACGCTGACCACCAGAGCGTAAATGACTCACGGATGCCACCACCCTCAGAAACCTGAAAGAGGGTTCAATGTTAAACATACAGCCCTAGGGAAAGCATTATGGATGTACGGTACAAGCTTTTAAAAGACATTAACATCCACGCAAGAAAGAATCTATTCATATGGTGAAAGATGATGTCTTTTGCTCCAGCAGAGAGCAGGAACAGCCATAATGAGGAGCCTCCATCTACATAATGCGTCGCAGCTGAGGGCGGGGGACAGCGGAGGAGATGTCCCAAGTGCTGAGGCAGTTAACCTCCACAGATATAAGAGCAGCCTGGGAGGGGGCAGATTGTACATAAGGGGCTTTCTCACATGGGTGAACAGGGGCTGATGGATTGACTGTGACAGGCCACTCGTTTTACCTCAGGAAGCAACCAAGAAACTGAGCTGGACTTAACTAGAACCACGAAAAAAGAGAAGGACAATTATTATAGAGACAGCATAAGAACATCAGGAGTGAGTGTGTTGTTAATACTGTGTTAAGATTATGATATAGGTATTTCTGAATGTTCACAAAAGTAGTTCTTTAATAGCTAATGATAAATAAAGAGGTAAACACTCTGTCCAATCAAGGTTTAATGCAAAAATGTAGCAAGCGCCATCTCATTTTGTCCAGGTTAAATAGTGCTGAGATTTTGTCCTAAAAAACAACTGATATGACATTTATATTATTTGTACATTTGTACCTTGTTACCTTGGTTTCCAGTTTAATTGTGTAGCTCCACCCACACTGAAGTCTCTTTGGTCCAATCTCCATTGGTATTCTAAATATGTCAAACATGTTCTGATTGGCTGTGATTTTGTCACGTTACATTTTTAGTAAACAAAGGAACTTTAAGTATATGGGGTTACCTAACACCTTTACAAGCAGTACAGCTGTTTAATTCTGACTTTATAAAATCATAATGTCTGTGGAAAAAGAAACAAGATACACTTTTGCTTTAATTCTTTTTCATCTCATATAAATAAAAAACAAAACCCAATAAGGCCATTATTATTAGGAACACGAGATGGAGACAGAGGATTTTTAACTTTTATTTGAAAAAATGTTTTTAGCTTTTTAGTTAGAGGAATTGTAGAATTTTCATTTTCATGTTGAGCAGAGAGATCAACTGAATTAACCATCAGCATTCTCTGCAGGTTTCCATGAAAATTAATAATTCGCCATATTTAATGATAGTGGCATGTACATAGCTGGAACAGAACCCAACATTCCCTCACCTTCTACAGATTTAAAAGGAGCCACAATATAAAAAACAGGATTCTGGAAGATGGCTGCAGGGATTTGCTCCCATTCAGACACAAGAGCATCAATGGGGTCAGGCACTGATGGTTGGGCAATGTGGTCTGGCTCACAGTCGGCACTGTAAATCACACTAAGGGTGTTCAATGGGGTTCAGGTCTGGGCTTTGTGCAAGGCAGTTTTATTCAGCAGACTCTGTAAATCATTTCTTTATAGACCTCGCTTTGTGCACAGGGGAATTATCATGCTGAAACAGGAAAGATACGAGCCATTCGAAAAACGTTTGTCTAAGCTTTTAGCATTACTGTATTCTTGATTTTTTGGCACTTGTTAATAATGAATATCCCTGAAAAAGCCAAATCTGTTATTTAGGAGAGGGTCGTGTCCACATACGTAAAGCTATATAGCTTATCAATGTCTTTTCAGCTTTAAAGAAATCTTTATGGTGTACATTTACATAAACAAGTACAGTACACAACATACAGTTACAATGACTCGCTGCTACAAGAGTTAACAGCAATTTTGTTATTTAAATTACAGTAACCAACTACTTTGTAGTCACGTTGTGAAACCGCTCACGCGTGGTAAGACACTCTATCCTTCCTGAATGGAAACGCTGCCTTCAAACCTCCTATTCAGTGAGGAAATGATTTTCAGTTTGACTGGTTCACAACCCAACCAGAAAAGGACAAAAGGAGCACAAGCCGGCCTCCTCCTCCTTCAGCTCTGATTCCCTAAAGCCATGAGGCTGAGGCGTCAATATGTCAAGTGAACAAATAACTATTCAAAGCTGAAGACAAGCCTTCTCAGAGCCAAATCATCACAACAAGCCGAGTAATTGAGTTTGGAGAAAAGCACCTTCAGCTGGGTACACTGTGATTAGTCCCTGACATTTAAGCTGGATGTAGAAGCAGGAACGAACAGCATGGATAGGGCAAAACTCATCCCGGGCCAGAGATAAATGCTTTGACGCAAGAGGCATCATGTGTTCTGGGATGAAATGATAGGGGTTGTAGAACTGCATTCCTTATGCTGCGACGCCATTCGCTGAATGATCTTTTTCACTAAATTACATACAGTTCTGGAACAAGCAGTCTCATTTTTAATTCTTGTTGTCTGGTTGCTTTGGGTATTTTAAATAACACTGTACTCCTCTGAAATGCTCTTTTAATGGGTCCGTCTTGAAATACACCAATTTAACTGAACTTTGAATGCAAGGAAAGTAATTACAGATCATTTTTAAACATTACATAGATTTGATTGGTTCGCAAAGAATGTCCACGACATTGAAGTATTGTAGTGCTTTAAAAAAAATCAAGATTTACTGGCCTACAGCCACATTTCAAATTGAACGCTTAAGTGGCCTGTGAATGGAGGAAAAGAACACAGTGATGCACAATTTCAGTCCACACAAAGTTTGATGAATATCTGACGGAATGTACCTGCAGGGAAAATAAACCAAAAGAGTCTCTATGGGAACTGAAGGAAAGATGATAGAAGAACGAAAAATGTGCACTTTACTCAGCAGAAAGCATGATTATAAATCACATTATGATTCTAAACACAGATTCTGGCTTGTGCACCAGTGTTAGAGGGCAAAGAGTGTTTCCATGTACAACACAATCCCGGTGATTATCAAAAATCGACTAGTTCATCTTGGTTAAAAGGTTTAGGTGCAAATCAATAAACTTGTCATGCAAGAAAACTGAGAAAATCTAAACAGCTCTGTGCAAAAGTTGAAAAAGACAGAACACAGATGAAGCAAACCAGGGTAACAGGCAAAAATGCAACTGAAAACCTTCAGACCTTTTCCCGCTAAAAGAACACCACTGGAGGCATTTACGTGCCCATCCAGAATTTATATAAAGCCTCGAGGCACAACATCACTGACTGTCTTTCATCACATTTATTCCCTCAAAGTTTAGCAGGCTTCTCTGTTTATATTTTTGAGGAAAAAAATGCACAAGAAAAGTTTACATGTTAAGTTAAAATAAACGTATTTATTATCATAGCATTGTGACCTAGTCAAAGCATTCATATCAAGGAATTAAAATTGATTCATTGAGTGAGCCCAAAGCCTGGTTCGATTGACCAGTGAGATCCCTTTGAACCCTACCCAGATGTGGTTCGTTTGACCACGCTCTGGTTTGGTTCGAATTAGGCTTGGGTACAATTCCCATGTAGTGTGAGAGCTTTTTTTAGTAGTGTGAGAACATCTAACAATTCCCAACTAGTGTGAGTACATAGCCATAGCATAGAACAGCTTTTCATCACTATCAAGTCTGTGTGCGTAACAATCATACAATGTGCTGTAAATCAAGTAAAAATTGCTACGTGGATCTATTAGCAGTGTATTAGCGAAAGTGCTTTTTCCAAAACAAAATATTGCATCATTAATGATGTAAGCAAGCTCCGGTTTAGAACCTTAAGTGCCAGTATGAGTGCCGGCTAGCAGGGAAGAAAGAACAGGGAGCAATCATGCTCGGTATAAGGCAACTGTATCTAGTGTGAGTACACCCTGAATCAGTTTTGAAGGGCCCTTTAAAATCTCCTTCTACCACGACCCAAGAAGAATGAATCATAAGCTTGATGAAACAGACGTCCATTCAGCTTTAGATGCTGAGATCACATGTCTTGAATCACACCACAACAGAATGACCACAAAGGAATGTGATCTGACAACATTTTTGCAAATCTATTATGCAAAATATGTCCACAACTGAACTTAAACTAACTACCCCAAAGCTTATCTCTGAAGCTTATTTGAGATGATGTACAACACAAATATGTATCCTGATGTACATTCAATGTGCATCAAACTGACAGTAATTACATGACTGGAGGTCACACACTGCACTGTTGTTGCTAGTTGGTGTTATGCTCAACTACAGTATACAAACAGCATTATGAGGCTGATTGCATGACCTTCACTGTCTGCACTCCCATTGGCTGTCACTGCATTGTGCTGGGGCTCATTTGCATAATTAAACTCTGCACTGTAAAAATTACAAAAAAATTACAACAAAGCTTTGTTGAAGAAACTCTGTTGTTCTGTTTTACTGAACTATTTAACCCTCCTATTATCCTCCATTTACCCTCAATTTAAATACCCCAGCAATTTAAACCTCCAGAGTATAATTTTCACTCAAGTTTGTGTGTCAAGTTCTTTGTTTATTTGTTTAATACCTAAACAGCCATTAAAAAACAAGCCAAAAGATGATGCCAACCAAGAATTTAGAGGCATTAAACATTGCATAGCGTCCCCAATGATTGACCCCAATGATAATAGGAGGGTTAAAACAAAGAATGTTGAAATAACTGGAGTGAAATTAAGACTCCAATTCCTTTGACCAACTTAACATTTAAAGATGAGATAACTAACAACTTTGTTAGTTAATAAAGATAGTGTGACAAGTAACAACATGATATGCATACACAGTTTCACAACTTACGTTAAGAAGGATAACATTTTTAGCATTTTTGCGCTATACTCAAGAGTTGCCTGATTTTATTTATTTACTTGTATTAAAAAAAAAACCCATACACTAAAAAATTCAAGTGTTTTGTACCCTGTTTAAAACATCTAATTTATTTTAACATGCAGATGGAAAAACGTTTGGTGTAGATTTGTCTGGTGTAGTCAGTAATGAAGTCTTTCAATTTTCTGTGTCATAACATTCTACTGTATATGAACGTCACATTAAAGGAATTTAACAATTTAGTTCAGTCTTAACTGAACACTGAACTGAGCATTAAGATAAGTGAGCTTAAGTATATATTTACTGAGTGTTTAAGTGATGAGTTGGCAAAACTTCAACCACTAGAAGTAGAATAAACTAAAAAAATTTGCTTTATTATTTTAAGTAAACTCAATTTTTTAGCTTTCACAGCATGCTTAATTGTGTCACATTTGTGACTGTAATCCCCTTTACCCGCAAATCAATATCTGTCTATGAAAATGAATGACCTTTTCCATTGTCAATGATAGTTGTTTTCAGAATAAACACTATGCCTTGTTGTTATTATTTTGTGTATCACAAAAAATATTAATAATAATAATGTAATATCCACGCAACAGAGCAGAACTGGGCCTGAATGGGCTCATTTTGTACTATAGTTAGGAAATAATAATGCACAGTGGCTTTTGAAAGACTCATTTTCAGTTTCAATCCAAAGATCTGTTGTGCCGTTTAAAAACTGTGGTACACAACTGTTATCATACAAAAGCTATTGTGCCTGAAGTAAAAGGCCAAAATAAAACCTAACAACACTGTGTAAAGCTTCCTGTTTGTCTGATAAATAGTATATGCACTGTGGATGAACTGTAAATAATTAAAAAAACAAGTGGGTTTTTTGCTGCCAATTAGGGTAAATTACAAACTTCAGAAATATGTCTCCAGGAAGCTCATATTGTAATACAAGCTCACTGGAGCCATTTGAATCAAATCATTAAGTCTTAAAAGAGAATCATTTTGGAATGCTTGAAAATTCCATTCATAAGTAATATGTTTATAAAGGAATCTGCTAGGAGAGCACAGCAGGAATGGCATTAATAGGAATTGATGCAGGGAAATAAAAAAAGGAGGCATGAGTGTGTTTGTTTGTGTGTGTGTGTGTGTGTGTGTGTGAGAGAGAGAGAGAGAGAGAAGGAGAGAGAGAGAGAGAGAGAGAGATCAAAGGTTCTGATGCAGTCTGCATGAGGCCGGTAATAATGTCCAGCGCTCTGTGGGAGGGAACGTCCAATCACCAGATTCCTGAACGGCTGTTGGGGGATTGCTCATCCCAGCCCTCAGTCTCCCACTGTTCTCTTCATATCCATGTGCTGTCTGCATTACTTCACTGCTTTTTATCCTGAATCGAACATTTAGGTGTGTATGACTGTCACTCTCAAAGCCCAGTTATGACAGTCTGATATCCTGATAATTCAAGCAGTGGTGACTCGTGACACATGATTCCTCCACAATATGCTGTAGTCCTCCAGACAATTTCTTTAACCACTGGGAATCGTACAGCGACAAGCCCTGCATCAAAATGAAAGAGGTGCTTCATCATCTACAATTCAATATGGCAATCGCTTTTGTCTATGTTTGAAAACATCCTGGAGTGTGACACAAAAAGAATACTGGAATATGTTTGAAATTTAGGAGAGGTGCAGTTGTCATATAACAGCTGGTGTTCATGCTTCCACCTTCAAAATATGGTTAATTTCAGAGTGACATGAATTCATTCCTATTTAAATTGAATCAAATGTAGAACCAGCTTTTGTTTAATGTTTAGAGATCCAGAATAATTTGATTCAGATCAAAAGTTATTCTTCATGTACAGGTAAAAGAAACATTTGGTACTTGTAAAAAAAATACTTCTATAAAGTAAATAAAGTGGTTGAGTAGTAAAATAACAATAAAGTGGTTGAGTAGCTGTCATATGAAATCTATTTCTCATCATCATCTTTCAGTGTAGACAGCATTGTTGGTTATATTTGGAGCTAGTTTTGTTATATCAGTCTGGCCAACTTTATGAGAAAACTTAATGTGGTGAGGACGTTATCCTGTTCCCCATCCATTAATGTTAATGGTTTAAGGAGATGGTGCAGAGCTAATTTTCCATCCCTGATGAAAATCACCATTCTTTTGGTGGAAAAACATGTGGAACAGGGCCAGACTGGGCAGTGGCTCCAGCGCTGTGTCTGAGGAAAAGAAGTAAGTGTGAATTCAAAGAGAACTGGGATCTTTTTTACTTAAACCTTTTGGTCTATTTAAAGAAATGTTTATTTGGGTCTTTTCCAGAGGCTCAACTGTGAAAAGACACTAAGGCCAAGCATACACTACAAAACTGAAGCTTGTGGAGACTGTGTAGACTACAACACAAACTGGTTCTGGTTTCCAGACTCGTTGGTATATACACTACACAACTAATCTCAGACTGAGCACATCACATACCAGATTATCTGCACACTTGAAGACCATCGGTGGCAGACACAAGCTGTCATCTGGAACTTCTTGTTACAGGCTTGTCTCTGACTGGATACAGAATAAAAAGGTTGTTTGTGCTTTCGAGAGAAGAAGACAGAGAGTCTTTTGCCTTATTGCTTTTATAAAACATTTAACACATAATAACAATATAAAAGACAAAAACGTTTTTTTTAAATAGGCCAAAATAATTTAAAGCTATTCATTAAATCTTTCCAATGGAAACTTTAGTGTGAATGAATCACAATCAACCAATCAGCATTCAGGAATGATTTATAGCCGTTGTATTAATTATATTAGCAACACTTACTAGTTACTCATATACAGCAGTGCTGTACTGCACACTATAATTAAGGGCCTTACATCTTAATTATAACAAATGTTGTAAATGCTCAGCAAAATTCAGCGCATTGCATGATGCAACAATGGCCGTTTTGTTTTTTTAACCAATTACTGAACCTGCTTTAACTGCAAAACATACTTCAGAATGAAACCCTGCTGAACCCTGTCTTGTTGTATTCGACTTCAATTATGAAGTATATATTCAAAGAACAAAGTCCTCATTTACATAACGTACAGCAAGATTTAACTACAGACTTACTGATGAATAATTTCCGCCGCTGGAAGCCGTTTCCTGATCTGAAACAAAACCAAGAGCATCTGTTTCTAAAGCAGGCAAACAAATCCTTCTTCAAACGCAATGTTTTCAAACACTGTCTGAGGAAAACCAACTAAACAGCATTTAAACAACTAGCTTGTTTTGACAAAATACAAGAATGGTTTTAACCAATCAATTTGTTTTGACTAGACAAACATTTAGAAACATTAAGCCGCTCTCTATGCTAGTCACATTACTATTCATGAGCAGACATGCTAAACCTTGCCAACAGACAACCTTGCCCTCTGCAATTGCCCACAGTCTGTTCACTTGAGTGGTAGGACGATGTTTTGGGCCTCATTGCGGGCCAGCAAAGCTCTGAGGGACAGAATCAGGCGAAACCCCTCAGAGTCAGCGTCAGCCGTCTGTCTGTGGCTTCATACATGAGTGGCTGCTGAAATTAAATTCAGGAGGCAGCTTTCAATTCCACACAACAACTGACTGAGACCGGGTGTGATCTGGAGTGGAAGGGCACCAAAACAAACACAGAGTCTTAATAATGAATGGAAAAGAAGTCGAGAAAAAGAGGAGAATGCACACTCTGGGCCTGACATAACCCCGGTGAAATCCCATTAGACTAGATTACATTTTTTCCATTACCCTCGATTTCTCCCTGTATAATATATATCAGTATATTTTTTCTGAGAAATATGCATCAGGATTTGGCTGAAGCAACACTATTATACGGTTAGGAGGGAAAATAAAACGATTTGGGGGGAAAAAAACAGCTTTTCAGATATTCTTGGGGTGACGTGTGGGCGGTGATTGACAGGTAATTTCAGAGGTGTCTGTGCTATTCACTGAACAAACAGCAAACAAACTGAAGTGTTTGCATGAAGAATGAAGAATAGAGGTTAACAAAAAGGGTGCCGTGCAGCTATATACCGAGAGCGGAGGCAATTGGTAATGTATAGGTGGCCATGGCATTTCAGCCAACAAATCACTTCTGTGTTTCAATGAGAGGTCTGGCCCGCAAATTCATAGCCCACCCGGGAATGAAGCTTTTTCTATTAGCTGACAAAATAGCCTGTCACTCCAGCCACGGGTATGGTATAACCACATTTACACAGAACCACATTTGGTCTCAGTTAAAATGGCTAAGCTTAAATAATAGCAAAACAGAAAAATAACCTGATTATAGATCATTGACGGTGTGAGACTGCTGGCAGGAACTGCACAGTAGCAGCGGAACAAATCGTTTTCTCACATCCCACATGCCTGAAGAAATCATTTTAATTAAGTAAATGTAAGAAATGTAACCTGTCCAAACTCTCTGTCACAGAGCTTGGCTAGGGCGTTTAGGGAGGTTGCCAAGGTGCCGCTATGTAATTGTTAGGGTGGTTCTGAGCTGTATTCAGCATGTTGCTACGCAGTTGTTAGGGGGTGGGGACTAGGTGGTTACTAACTATTTTTAAACTCAAAGTCTCTATTGTGTTCTGGTTGCTACAATACATATGACACAAGCCTATCAGTTCACCTAAAAAGGAAACAGCACTCCTCTTATTAACAAGCCACTAAATTGAGACGTTGTCCTTGCCTGCAGCACAAACGATACAGACATCAAAGTTTAACACAAGCCTCATTCATAACAACAATAACGTCAGCAATTAAACTGCTGGAGGTCACAGAGTCTCTGTGCTGTTGGTTGCTGGTATGCGTTGCTAGTTTACTGCAGAAAAGGTTTGGGATCACTGCTTGCCTTGTATTGATGCATCATTTGCATAAAGTGGACCATCACCTACAGTCACTGACTCCCTGTCACTGTAAATCACCAATTTATACTGAAAATGAATCACTTATAGTCCCTTTGTCACAGCAAAACATTTTGTGTGAACACCACTAAGGCTCAAATCCCCAACACCCAAGTGTAAACAACAACAATAGAGAAGCACACCTTCGTACTTCCAGGACTTTATAAATAAAAAGGCAGCAAATTTAAACAACAATAGATTGAAATGATTTTCTGTTGTGGCAATTTAGCAACTGTTTTACCCAATGAACTTTTAATCAAAGAGTTCATACATTTATAGGAAAAACAATCTAAAGGTGTCTTGAGAGCAGTCAATGTGTACTGAGGGCGAACTCTCATTTCCTTTATGCCCACGCCGCACCTTGTGATTTATTTTTCATTTCGTAACATCACCTGACATTTAATTACAATGAGACTTGAGATCTGTCTCAACACCATCACCCTGGGCAAACCAGAATTACAATACAATCCCGTAAAGAGTGGGCACGTATCATAAAGCGGAGAGGGGAGTCTATTAAACCGTCCTCCTTTGTAAAACTTAATTTACCTAATGGAAGCCCTCCGATACGGCAGCGGGGACCGCGGAGGCGAGAAACAGAATGACTACAAAATGATTTAGCCTCGTCACGCCTCTACTATCATTTTAGTTAGTTAGAGAGAGAGAGAGAGAGAGAGAGAGAGAGAGAGAGAGAGAGAGACCTCACAGAAGGGAAAATTACAGTTGGGTGTCTTTTGAAAACCCTGGGCGTTTGGAAGTTAGGGAAGTGTTGCATATGCCGAAACTTAACGAAGTGCAATCGCGCATCTCAAAATAGTTTTGAGGTGAAGCGGAGATTGTTCTTCCAGTTTAATATTTAATGAAAGTGTTACTGACGCGTCGCCCCGAATGACGCGCTGCATTCACACAACTAGACCATATTGTCAGAGGTGGAGACTGAGATCAGAGCGACCAGGCATTAGAAAAGAACCACTGGAGGAAAAAACAGACACGCGTCCTTGTCAAGCTGTCCTTATGGTGGATGAGAGTGTGGGGCGCTAGCTGTGCATGACAGCTGTAAGAGACCCCCAGGTACGCATGCTGCTGTCACCCGCTGATGTGGGTGAAATGTGTCATGACAGCCCGTGACTGGGGTAATTGACAGGAGATTGACCTGAATGATCCAGATAAATCCTCATTAAACTGTTTAGCTTATAAAATAATTTATCTGGGAAGATTAAAATAAGATGCAAAGATGTTAATGTGATCAGCACAGAACTTCATTGTCAGAACCTAATTTGTAACCAGAGGTTGCAACAGAAGGTCATTATCCGACACTGAGTGACTGAGGACTGAAGCTTCTGTCATGATCTATCTTTATCTCTCAGGTTTGTTTTAATTAAATCCTCAAAACTTAAAAAATCATCATTACTTTGTACAGAAATTGGTGCATTAAAAAATACTAACAAAAACGCATGGCTGCAATTGCTTCAGGCACTTTAGAAACAAATGCTTTAAGTGAGGATATAAAACAGTTCACATAAACTAAATCATCAATTTCTGGCGTGACCACCCTTTGCAAACTCCTTTTTCCTTGATGCATCTGCACAGTCTATAATGTATCCTTAAATGTATCCTTAAAAGGTAAGTTTCTGACGATCTTCCTACAGTTACTGTCTCAGTTGTCCCATCTCTATACTGATACAGTCTACTGACACACTAAGGGAAAAGACTTAAATAAACATGTTCAAATCCAGTTTTTATTATAGTGAATCATCTTATGTACCCATAACTTTTGCACAGTATTATACACGCTCTCTAGTCAAAGTTATGGGTTTACATGAATAAATATTCTAAACAATTCAATTTTAATCACACATGCTATTGTTATTCAAACAGACAATAGATCATATGTAAGTTTGAATACTTTATGACCATGTAAAATATCATATTTTAGACTGATCCATATACTCAACATATCACAAATTTCTTGGGTAAAACCTTAATATTTGCTGTTCTGTTAAAAGTTGTCAAACATGACATACTAGTGCCATCTTGTGGCTTCAATGATGCATAACACAAAGATTGTGTTGAAATACTGAAATATTCACATTTAAATACATAATTTGTCAAGATAAAATGGCTGTCGTGTGTTTTAACCTTCCAATTCTCCCAAGACCCAAATTTCTTCAGTTATAAAGCTTTAGAAAGTAAAATAATGTTAAACACTTGGTATAAAATCTTGTGTTTGGGGCTGGAAACATGTATGACCTGATTGGCCCATTTCACAGTAACCATAGTGATTGCTTTATGCAACATCATTAACAGGTCATTAGGGGAGTCAGTGTCACTAATAAGGCTTTTAATAGAGATCAGCCAATACCTCTAATGCTTAATTAAATGAGTGTTTGGTCTGGAACATTCTGAAAATGGTTTACTTAGAGCTGCCTTCCTCACCACTAAACAGTCATTTAAAATGCTTTAATTACGCAGGACCAATGGAAATAAATAATTATTAAGGCCAAGTGTAAAAAATTTCCAATGGTAAATTTTTTGTATTTCATTTTAATGAGCCGACAAAATGATTGTGAGGTCATTAGTCCCTTGTAGACCAATCTTAACTCTTCTTAACACACCGAGTCACATAAACACGTTCTGCAATATGTATTTAGTACACTGAGGTTTAATAAATATCTTACAGGGCCCCAAGTTAGAATTTGTATACTAGCCCCTGTTGGACCCGGCAAAGAATCGCATGATCCTCATCTATTATCAAATAAACGTAATAAGAATTGCGAGGTTGAACTCCTTGATCACATGGCCCGACTGTCCTAACATCTGTATTTATTACAAAATAAGGCCTTAAGATTGGTCTAATGTAAACTCAGCATTATTAAGAAGCAGACTAAACAAACTGTTTTATATATATTTTAATAATTACAAAAGCAGGCCCTCAAACCTAACCATTTTTTCATATTAAGCCCATGTAGTTACCTTGTGTTAGTGCTTTGTTAGGCGGGTACACCATCTGTATATCATCATATAATTTTACATTTTATGTCTACACTATAAAGGCTTTAACCTTCTACAGTAAATTTACTGCAATTTTCCAGAAAACAGTAATGTTCAGAATAATTCAGGCAAAATTAATATGTTTTACTAACCTCTCTATTGGCTGCCCTTTTAGGGGACGTAAGGCACTTTCACTCTATGATGAGTCTATGGGCACACCTTAAACTGAACCACAAACACACTTAATGTCATTCACCCAGAATAGAAGCAAATAAACATAGATAATCAAGTTTTGCCAGGAAATTTAAGCATTCATTCCCCAAACTTCCTGCAGGCGTTCATAAACAAATACAATGACAAAGAAAAGCATCATTAGCATTTTAATAACACCTGTCTCTGTACATCCAGCTACAACATGCATGGATGTGGGATTAATAGGTGGGCTTGTGAATTTATATAAATTATATAAAGAGATGCTGGAAAAAAATCACTGCAAATGGAATAAAGCCACAAGTCAAAAGACACCATAAACATCTACTTTCATTTTAAAATAAACAGATCTGATTTTAATCTAATGGTAACTGAATGTTATAACATTACCCCTTTATATACTGTAACCACGATTTAACTGATTTTACCGTGTCTGCTGAGGTTAGGTCAATAATCAAAAATCTACAATTGCCGTTCCTAATCCACTCTAAGCTCTAATTCTTGTTATTAAAACCTCAGGATCAAATATTTTAAAACCCAATTCTGTATTATGTGCATTTTTAAGCCAACATGACTTTTTCAACTCACTCCTCATTTTACTTACTTGGATAATACAACATGGAAATTGCATTCAATGCATTCAGTTACAGACAGGTTTTTTTTCCCTGACTCCAGGGCAGAACAGGTAACAATAGCATTTGTTTATTTAATCCTGCATTACTGTAGACATTTCAAAATATAGCTTCAATCATCCTTAGAAAACCTATAGCTGTAAATTACAACAATTACATGAGTCACTTTCAGACTAATTAAAAATCAACTCGGCACCATTTAAAGTAATACTGCTAATAGAAAAGTAAACAATTTGTTATTTAGTCCCCCTAACATGTTTTGACACGTCATTTTCCCAACATCAGCATCAGTTTTTAGATCTTAGCCCCAGGTAAATTGGAAATAAGAGGAGAAATTTTCTAAAGTGTATCCTTGAAGCATGCCAATTCCAGAACCTTTTGGCTTGAAAAAAGTATTAAATTAAATAAAGCACAGCTAACACGCTGACAGCCAGAAAGACATGCAACCTTACTGATGATGGTGAGAGGAATCATTAAAGAGAGAGAGAGAGGTCGGGCGGGCGGGGGAAGAGAGATCAAGTGGCCCTTGCCTATTCAAGATTAAAACCTCACTCTCTCCTACATGAAAATCCATAATACCACTGCTAATCCAAGAGAATGGGCGGAGAGGTTAGCGCAGGGAACAAAAAGCACCAGAGAAAGGAGCTGTTTGTTGGACCTGTTTGATCTGGGAAGCACTGTTCTGAGCCGAGAGGATGAGGAGGGTAGGGAAGATCAAAATGGATTGTGGGAGCTGGTGGGACTCCAACCAGTGAGATGAATAAAAGAGAAACCGCACCTCAGTCAGGCCTTCAGGGAAAAGGTCTACCTCCTGAGTGTTTCAAAGCTCTCTGACCTACACCGTATTAGCCACTCTGTTTAAAGTGGTGTTTAGAGGGCTGTGGTCCTTTCATGTGAGGTGACGGTTGTCTTTGTGACCTCAGTCGTCTATGTGCAAACCGTCCCAAACTTGAATGAACTGTTTGTCATCCATACAATTTTAAAATCAGCCTGGATATTTGATAAAAAAAAAATGATTGTAGTTAAGCTTATACATGAAGTCTGAAATAACTATTGAAGTTTATAAAGTTGAATAAAAAACTAGAATGTTTGGGAAACATCACTATACTACTGCAAACGTTGTTAAAATGTTATCTACATTGCAGAAATGTTATATTAATGTGAATAGGCATTTAGATTGGGGTGATGCACTGTTGTTCTGCAGCTGTGTGGTTTAATGTGCTGAGATGGATGACAGATGTGTAGAAGATTATGTAGGGTTGGACTTACCGAGAGGGATTCCTCTCTCACCTGGCAGCTGGGAGAGCAAAACCTCTCATACATGGAGATGTGTCCATAATGGCACATGTATGTATGGCATGTGTCTATAATGAACAGCAGCTCAATGCACCTGCAGGAAACTTTGGTTTTAGCAGCTGTTGTTTTGGTGAATTAAAAATTCTTTCCTACAGTCCTCCTGTAGCCGATTTTATCCCCCCAAATCTCCTCTTTGATCATCAAAATAAATGTAAATAAATGAGTTAAATGTTTTTCTTTATGAAAATGATATCTTCATCAATTAAAATAGCTTGAATTAAATTTTACATTCAACTAAATCTTTGTTTTATTTAGCATATGCAAATTCATCAATTTGAAATTAGTTTTCACCTTCACTCCGATCCAATCTTTGATGTTATTGGTTTCATCTCAGTAGTGACATAGAAAACAGTTTCAAACTATGTTTAAGACAGTTTATAATAAACTGAAGTTTAAAAGAAAACACTCAATGCATTGGTGTTGACTAACTGACTTTAATGTGTGGTGTGGAATTAAACACACCACACAGACAAATTCGACAACATAATTTTTATACTTGATTTGTACCACAGGGGGTCTTTTTAAAGTGGTCCGTGTGTAAAGACACAGTTCCGGCTGTTCCAAGGCTGTCTGAGCCACACTATAAAATATGTTGCCACGGTAACCAAGAAACTGGCTCCTTTTAATGCTTCATTCACAATGTGTGTGTGTATATATATTTAATAAAAATTAGGAATTACTTCTGGCCCACTCAGCTGACAGTAAGAGCGTTTGAATTGCATGAGGGCAAGATGTGGGTGAAGCAACGATGCACAAAAGGGCTTCGCCAATTTATTAGATCAAGCCTGCAATTACCACATTGACAGGACAAAACATCCTGTGTGGTCGTGCCTAAACAGCTGCTACCATACAGGCAGAACAGAAGTTCTCATGGTACCTCACATTAGCCTCCAACAATATTTACACAGCGATAGATTCTTATAGAGCATTTCTAACGCATAATGAATACATTATGCTGCTTTGGTGTTCAGGCCTGTACATCAAGACTACTTACATAACGCTTTGTGAGGAGTGAAGGAACATATGTTCAGATGAGCACATTGCATGGACCTGGTGTACACTGGAGTAACATGATGTTCACCATTACTTTTACCATTATTGTACTCCAGAGAGCTTTGTGGAGGTGGTGTTCACCTCATGTGGGTTCTCTGTGGTGGAGGAATTTAGGAACAACATGCCAGCCAGTCAAAACTTATCCATCTCCACACCGCAACTCCCATAGACCTCAAGGACAGGAGCCAACAGACCAAGACACCACAGACCAGACTCCATTCTGAAGTCTATCAGGATCTCTGCCTTGGCTCCACTTTCCATCTGTTAGATCCTGGTATTTCCTACACTCCACACCCTTTGCCAGCTTCACACATTCACACCTTTGTTCAGTCAATGAAAATGAACAAAATTTAAGCAGAAAAATAAAATCAATTATAATAAAATCATTCAGCTCTTTAAAGTTTACAATGAAGTAAATAAAGCAAACAGTATGTTTTGTTTTTCGAAAGATGCAGAATGTAAAATTGCTCGTTTTTGTAACAATCAGGTTAAAAAAAGTTTCCACTATTCGCAATCATTAGTAAATTTCTAGGCTGGTAACAAATATTAGACGGTAGTGTGGCACATCCTATGGAAAGTCACTCATACAAGACAAAAACAATGAGAAAGATTAAGTGGATGACAAAATAAGTGAAAAAATTTTTTAAAAAATTTTAAAAAATTAAAAAGTGAAATAACAAGTAGTAGCATAAGACCATGTAGACAAGGAAGAGAAAAAAAGAACAATCAGTAGAATAAATGAATCCAGCAACTAAAATGCTTAAGCAATATCACTACATTAATATCATGGTAAAATGAAGCCTCACCTCATAGCCACAGTTATTCACCTCCATATCATCTCCATATACACTGAGCTCCATGTTCTCATGTTCTTATGGCTGAAGATGTTAGTAGCTGGTTTGGGATTTCTATAGTTTAAGGTCATATCATCGGCCAGCATCAGCACGACGTGACTGGAGAAAGCATTTCTAATTACAGCAGCTTCACTCTGTAGACCGCTGAAGATTTTACTCTGACTACAAACACCAGCAGGATCTGGACACAAATATCACTGCCACAGCGTTACAAAAGACTGCATGTGTAGCTGTCAACACAAAATAGCTAACAGAAAAACAGTGGGTAAAAGATCATTAAAATAATGTGTCACTATAATGAGGGTGCCAGGAGGTAAAATTGTTATATTTTATAATATTATATGCAGATTGGTCCTTTTATATTTTTGGTGTTGAATAGGACAGTTTGATCCAATTATATTGAGTCAACAAGACTCAATATAATTGAGTGTATATATGTGTTTAAATATACCTGTCTGGGATGCCCAGTATAGTGACAGTGTGCCACATGATAATTATTACACCAGAATCTAGATGTGCAGACCTAAATATAAAAATGATTACAGGATTGCATAACACTGGAAAAGCAAGAACAGATATAAAGTTACATATAGGAAACAAATAGGAGTTATGTGAAAGAGTGATTAATTGCTAAACATGTTTTAAAATAAGGTTGCATGTGTGAATTACTGATAACTAGCTTTGGTCCAACAAACAGATAAAGACATTATAGTATTAAGAAAATATCACTAACTAAATGAAAAGTAATTATTCTCCTTACAGGAAAATCAATCAGAGAAGGAAGAAAATCAAGGCATCACTCGGAAAAACCTGGAGTACTTAGGATACTAGGCTATATGAAATCTTATAAAAGCCTGATACTATAAACGTAATAATGAGCTATAATGGACTCCATTCATACTGATTCAATGTTGGCTGTTTGTACTGGATAAAGTGAAGTACAGAGTGTGTAATGACTGCATTCATATGCATTTCCAGTAGGGCAGTATTCAACAGAACTGATTAAAATGGTAAAAGCAAATGTTGTTGTACAAATGTTGTATACCAGAATAGAGCCAGACCTGAAAGCAAGTTTGTCAAAACAATGCCTGAAAAGTCACCTAGTTATTGGTTAACATTATTCAACAGCCTGCATGACATGTCAGCAGAACAGGAAATAGTTCCAGAGGCAGAGCAAGGATGTAATATTGTGATAAAGGATTTCAAATACAATCAAAAGATTTTGAATTATACCACATGATCCTTAATTGTCTAAAGTGTTGCTGCTTACAGAAAAAGCATCACCCCTGGGGAGACCCTAGTTTGAGACCCCATTTTTTATCCATAGACACCATATAAAGCCCCACTGTATTCATGTATGAAATTTGCATAGTGTACAGAGGCTATTTACTGAATGAAAGATAAAAATCCTTAATGTTTTAAACTGAAACTCCATCTCCCTGGACTCAATAACCTTGAGACACGTCATGACTTTAAGATGGTTTCCTGAACCACTGCATACCTAGTACAAATACAGACAGTGTAATGACTTTAAAAGCAAGCAGGAGATTGTGAAGGGAAATGGGTCACTTAATAAAAACAAATAATGGATAAAAGACAGACAAACAGTTATATAAAGAACAAAAGAACTAGATTTATGTTAAGGGTAAGCAGGAGAGACATATAACAAAAAAAAAAGATAAAGGCTGCAGGATATTGCTCACCAAGTAGTGTTCTCTACATAAAGGAGAAATTGGACTTCCATCAATGACATTTTTCAAATTATTACAGTATATATTATATTGTACACATAAACACTAAACAGAATTGAAAGAGAGTGAGGATGACATGAGGGATACTAACTTTGAGTTTTTATATTTTCTCACCGTTTCAACAAATGTTCATTCTCTGAAAATAATCAATGAGGTGACAAAAAATTACAGTTTGTGTTTTGACGTCATCCAAACAGGAAACTGTCAATCAATATTATTGCAAAAATTACAAACGGATGAAAGACAAACAAAGCCAAATGACAAATAAATCGTACAGTAAACAAAGTAACTGTCACTGCTGAATGCTTCACTGCACAATAAATCTGAAGATTTTTATAGTGAATATAATTGAAGACACTTACCTCAACATAATTAATAATCCATAATCCAATAATCCATTTTTGTTTCCAAAATTTGCACCTGAAAACGGTCGTACTTCCGGTGTGTATAACGTGGTTATTTCATAATAAAAGTCACATTGCTAATTAATAAATCAAACACAGGGCTTTTCAAGAGCGCATGAATTTATACCAGTGCTGGACAGAAATACAAATTATTAGAGTTATATGGATATATACATGTAGATATATAATTAATAATATGAATACTTAATAATATTAATGCATTTTAATTGTAACTCAGAACTTCATCTATTGACTTATCTATTAATTATCTTAATTAAATATGTCTTTGCCTGAGTTTGTTTAGTTAATTTTTTCCTTTATATTTTGTGGTAGGCCTGTTGTCTCTTATTAGACTAGCCTCAAGAATAATTTAAAAATGTCACTTTTTTCATTTTTCTAACATTTCAAGTTTCAAGTGCATTGGAACCAGGATTATACATAAAACTAAACTATAGACAGCAGCTGGCAAAAATGACAGATATTTGAAAATATAAACCATTTCCCCCTCAAAAACCTTGTCTGATTTACATGACAATGTATTTCTAGGGCATATTTATCACCAGATACAAATATTAACACGAATGGAGAAAGAAATACCACAATCCAAGGGCTCGTCCACTAAAATAGCAAATTTACATGTTAAATATTTATGTTTGTTTCCATTTTTATTTGTATTATTATAAATAATAAATACTTTTGTGCCCTTTATGTTCTGCAATACAAGAGGCGCATCAGCTGGGTTTAGTGGTGCGGTCGCGCAGCTTGTCAAATATGCGGAGTTGAATCACTCCATCGGTGAGCTGCCAGTATGCGGGTGTATCGTACTGTGTCGGCGGTTTTCAATGACTGAAGTGAGAGACTCCATCCAAGACTAAGTGAGAGGTTGGAAACAGGATGTTACATGCACAGCGATTTACTGAGTGTGTCGCTATCTTTATGCATTCAGTTTTGTAGACTCTTGGAGAATGCGTTAAGAACATCACGGATTCGTGAACCTGCAACTATTTTAACAGAATTTCTTTACTCGGCGCAACAGGGTTAATAGTAATAGTCTGATATCAGAAATGAACACCAACGATGCGAAGGAATATCTCTCCAGAAGAGAGATACCGCAACTGTTTGAGGTGAGCATTTGCGTGCGAACTTTTGCATTGATGTACACTAAAGGAAGAGCATGCTTTCATATTACTGACGTAACAAAATAAATGTATCATTAATACGTTTCTTGCATATACAAAAAAACATGTTGCGTTTTGCTCTTTAGTCTACTTCAAAATGTCCTTAAATTAATAATAGGCGAATGTTGGAAATAAAAACAGCGTGTAAATATTGTATAATATTGTAGATTAAATAGTTTGTTAATTACAAGAATAAATGAATGTCAAATAAATGACAGTTGATGGTTCATAACTTACAATTAAAACGGAAAGATGGTACGTTTATGCAAACCATTGACTCTGTAAACCAGATAAACTACCATCAGTTGCTGTGATGTTTCATTTAATGGTTAGCTTGTAGGTTATTAAACATTATGTTTATAGTTGCCTGTAGCGCGCAGGAAGACCTCGATCGTGTCCTGTGATCTGCAACTGTGCGACTCAACATCGCTGATTTAACGTTGTTTATTATGGTAGGCGTGTGTAACAATTCACACATCATGCTTATCAAAGTCAAGTCCTGTAGGAAATAACAGGGTATACCAGCTTTTGCTTATTGTTTTCTGATGAATGTTGAGTAAGCTGTTATTATTTTTCGTAATACTGAGTCAACACAATAGTCAAGACTCTTTGAGCTGTCATATTTGTTGGGAGCATTTACCAAAAGCAAAGCAAAAAACAACGCGCAAGTTCCCTTTGCTTGGAGAGTTTGGTTTGACGTAGTATTATGTGAGTATTCCGTCAGCATGTGACAATGATGATATGTTGATACGGTGGCAGTTGTATGCAGGTTATGTTTTTTATCTTTACTATAGCATCTTGTATTTAACCTCGTAATATATACACGTCAAAGTGGATTGGTCAAATATCCACAAAATTAAATCAAATAAAACATAATATCAGTTTAATACACAGGCAAATATACATAAACACATATGAATAACGTATAAGCAAACGCCTTCTGTAAAAGTAGGTCATCGCTCTTGATCTGTTCCTGCTACTGTTTTCCTAGAGTCTGCTGACGGGTCTGATGTATTACCGACCAGATGACCCTGTAGACTATCTGGAGACCTGTCTTAAGAAGGTGAGGGAACTGGGCGGAACTGACAAAGTTCGATGGGATACATTCGTCGGGCAGGAGAAGAAGCCTTTACCGCCACTCAATGGCGGGCAATCCCGCCGATCATTTTTCCGAAACGGTACGTTGAGAAAGCTGTAAGTTGTGAAGGCCGTAAGCTGCCGCAAACAGTCAACAGTACTTCATGCAAATCAGAATGACAACAAACTGCTGTTTTGTTTCGTCATACACAACAGGCTTGTTGTTCATTATTCTAATCTTGTTAGACCGTGCAGTCATCAGTTGAGGTTTTCCTGTCTTCTTTTTGGTAATATTGCTCTTCTTTGCTCACTATGCAAAAAGGCATATAAATGCAAACCTTTACAGTAAGTTTGCCCAGTAAACAAAACTATTCTCCTAAATATACACACCAGACTTAGGAACAAAAGGACAGTTCATCTAAAAATAAAAATTCTGTTGTGAAGCTTTAAAGCAGACAAAAAACAAAATAAAAGTGAAATAAATTGATCAAAATGTAATTAACAATAGTTTGCCAGGTACCAGTTTAAATGTAATATGTGTTTTGATGAAGACAGTCACAAGCGACAAATAAACAGGCTCACAAAACACCTAAATCAAAGATCCACAAGGGGGAAACAAACTTAAATTTGCGTAACAAACTAAAATGCATAACAAGACTAAACTGATCTTGACAAAACAGGAACCCCACACGACAATGTTAATGGACAACAACAGCCCAGCACAACACAGCAGACATGATTTATTGCTCATAAATAGAAGAAAACTTAATGGGGTAATGAGTGCAGATAGATGGGGGGAATTAACCAATAAGACAAAACCAGTAAACAAAGGGGCGGGGCTGACATACAAGATAGGATAACATGTTGCATAACGAATATAAACAAGAAATATGTGCCTCACCACAAGAAGCCTGAGTCCAGATTCAGGCAACCAGGATTTAGTCATCATGCCCAAGTCTTAGGGGAAATGTCATGATACTGTCTCATGAAATGAGACATTAAACACTGTGGTGCTGACAGAACCCTGACAGGTGATAAGAGTATGATGACAGAATTTTCATTTTAGTGTGAACTTTCACAACTAGAATTTCACAACTTTTCAAGGATTTCTGTGAAGCCTAGATGGAAAGGATCAAGGATTTTTTTGACAGCTTGTTGCAAATATGTGTGACTAACTCAAGTATTTACATTCATTTATACAGTTCTCCCAGACAGCCCCAACTTCCCCTATCGAAGGTACGAGCGCCTCCCACCCATCAACCAGTTCTCTATTGAGAGTGACTCAGATTTGTCTGAGACAGCGGAGCTCATAGAAGAATATGAAGTGTTTGACCCTTCTAGACCTAGACCCAAAGTCATCCTCATCATAGGTAAGACTAATATCTAGACTTCTTTATGACTGATAGAAGAACGAACATCTCCATTTACAACCATTTGTGTTAAAGAGAAAAACACTTGTGTTTATATACAGTAAATTTGCTGAAATTTTATTGTATAGATGTCAGTGACTGATCTGATCACAAGTAGTCAGTGCTAAATATAGTGTAAATGGGGTCTTACTCAATTTGAACACATTTGTAGTGTGAATGCTGATCTGCCCTGATGGGTTTTGCCAACTGCCAACTGATTCAGTTACAGTACATGCTGGTACAATAAACATCTAAAATTTGAATGTTTTATATTTTAATTTAGTTTAAACATTCTGAGATGCATGTTAATGCCAGCTATAAATAGATGAGAGCCCCATCTATTGACCACCTAAAGCAGATGAATCAGTAATATCAGTGTAAACAGAGGCATAGAATTGTAGAGATGCTAATAACTCTGATTGAAATATCTGATAAATTCTTCATTTCCCTCCTGTCTTATCAGACTTCCTTGAACAGCATGCATTTTTCTTTGAGTTCACTGATGTATTGATTTAATTCTCAGGAGAAATGGCTCTAAATATAACCTACAAACCATTTAACATGCGTATGTCATCAATTACCTTTACATGCAGTTTAATTGTATTCATTTCTGAGATACATTATTTGGCTTATAAATTGTTGAGAGGTTTTTTTTACTTTTCTATTGTAATCAATTTATTGTGAGATGACTGATGTGTGTAACAGGTGCTGATGGCCGTTATATAACACAATTGAACTAGTTTGTTGGTCAAACTAATGACGGTTACATATTTCACACTGGAGAAGGCAGAATGATTTAATTTGAAATTGCCACTTTTCATAATTAATATGATTTAATTTGCTGTTTTCTCTGTCTCAAACAAACATTATTGGCAGTGAGAAAACAGTGAGGTTCTTTGTTTATGCATAATATATGTGTACAGTATGTCTGACACCACCCACTCTTAGCTGGCATGAGGAGAATTAGTTTAATCCAAGCAGACACATCTCTTCATCGGCTGTGGACTAAAACAAATGCACAAGGTCTTTATGTAAACAATGGCAAAAGTCAGTTTAGGTCAGCTGTCCCTTTAAATGACATTTTGATGGTTTGACAAAGCAGGTTTTGCAGCAAACTCCAGTCATGCATATGCACATGTCACAGGTGGTCCAGGCAGTGGTAAGGGCACACAGTGTCTGAAGATCGCAGAGCGCTATGGCTTTGAATATGTGTCGGTGGGAGAGCTGCTCAGGAAGAAGATGATCCATAATGCTACCAGTAACAGGAAGTGGAGTCTGATCGCCAGGATCATCACCAATGGGGAACTGGCTCCTCAGGTATGTCAGATTAAGTATTAAGAAAAGAGTCACTGGAAAAGGTAATATAATTAAAGATCTGTGATGAAGATGGAAGCAGTGGATTTTTTTCACTCTGCAATCCACATTTTGTAAATGATCAAATGTTGCATCCGTCTACTACAGGTTTGATCTGCATCAGTCTACTGCAGTATGTGTGAAGCGAATGTGACGTATTTGTCATATGTATGGTAAACCATACTTGAAATGCAACCACACACACACACACACACAGACAGCAACTATCACTGCAGAGCCCTGGGATCGACTGTACAAGGTTCAAGTCCAAATGTAACCATTAAGCCACAACTGCCCTGTATATTGCTGTTTGATGTGTCTGTACAATAACAAGCTTGATGATTGTCAGTGTTTTGTGTAGTCCTACTATTTGTCACTTACATCACCAGATGACTCATGTTTGGTATCACAAAATCTAAAGTTCTCTGTGCGAACACAGTGCTGATATAAACACACAAGCCTACCATCTTTCATGTTGTGAGAAAGGTCCAGAAATAGCTTTTTCTGATCTTGTTTCATACGTCAAGTATAAAGTAGCTGTGATCGTGCTGACAAGCTACGATTGAATATTCTTCTCAGTCTGTTCTCAGACTTAACAATAATTAAAGCTGCTTAATTCCCTGCATAGAACAATGTACTTGCACAGCCATTCCTGCATGTTAACTTTCCTGAGAGCTGAGCAGGGCTGGAAATGAGGCCAGCGTGGTTTGGAGAAGAGGTTTAAAAGCAGAAGATAAAACCATAGTGGTTGTTGATTACCTAAAGCACTTCTGAACTGCTTTGTACGTTTAAAAAGAGGCAGTCTATCAGCAGAGATTATTGACTACAGGATAAAATGACCATCACAAAACACTTAATCCTTAGCTCCATTAAATGGCTCTCCATACCAAGTCCCAGGTCATGCCCCACCTCCTGATACTGTCAGAAAAATAAAGCCACGTTCTACTAAAGATTTATTTCATTAGGGCAAAGGAGACCGTTTTGAGGCTGTGAATACTTAAAGGGGACATACAGGTCAAGAAGTGTCAGTGTTTTAAAAGTGGAACCCGTAAATTTATTGGGTTAAAAATGAACATAGTTTGAACATAACAGTTCAAAATGAGTTATAACGTTGCTGTCGGGTCTAATTTTGTCAGTTTAACTGTGAACAAAAAGCATAAAACCTGGCTACTTTTATGTGTGGGTGCTGAGGATGGTGGACAGCTTAGTAGCTTAGTAGAGGTTGTAGCTTATTTTTTTAGTAGTTGAATTTTTATGGTGATAGAGGGCAAAAGTTACAGATTGCAGCATTAAATATTATAAGAAATACAATATTCCTTTAACTTTAAAACAAAACATTTATTTTAAAAACCTTTAAAAATTGAAACCTTTACTTCCAATAGAATGACTGAGCCTCACACCAAGAATTTCAATGTAAAAATTGTCAGTAATTGTCACTATGTGTACTCATGATAAATAAACTAAGTAGCTTAAAAAACAATGTATCAACTGTCTATATAACAACTACAATATGAATGCTGACTTAACTGACAGAATGTTTTCATGTTTTCAGAATGTTACATCTCAATTCTTATTCACTGCTCTGTGAACACATTCATGGTATCATTAGCTTGATCAAACAACATATTGTACGGCTTTGCAAATTAGGGACACTGGCTGTTGAATCTAGATGATGCAAGGCTGTGGTTTGGACATTTGAAGTTTTGCATGTGAAACAAGCATAACAGTGTTGTGTGACTGGGAGAAGGGCCTCCATGCATTCATTATAAACATGTCATCTGCTTTAAACATTGCCTGGATCCAGCTTGTGTTAGGAATGGAGAAAACAACATTTGGTTGTACAAATTGCATTCCGAACTGAGCGACAAATGATGACTGATGTTATTTTTAGAGCAGTCTTGTACTGCCTGTTGTAAAAGATGCCATCCTGATCATTAGATTTGTTTCACCAGGAGATGTTCTGCCTCCGGCACTTGGGAATGTTAAAATCTCAAAATACCACAGCATTCCTTAATGAAGCTAAAAAATCACCTAAAATACAAAGACATTTGTTAAAGAGATAAGTGTTTGCTGTTTTAATTTTCAGTGCATAGATGAGTCAAATTTAAATATGCCTTCTGTATATATTGTGTATATTTGATATAAATTTAAATATGCATTTTGTACATAAAAAATGCATGAAACACAGACAAGCACCAGTCTGATCTGAATGCCACCTGTGAATTATGAAATGTTTGCCCTTTAACCTCAGCTATTATATCACACCATGCTACCACGTTTCATCCGAATTTAATGTGTCTTTTAAAATAGTCCGGAATTACAAAGCTAATTTACTTTGCAGATACTCAGCACACTAGAAGCAAATTGCTTACAGAAATAGGGTTTATAATAGGGTCATATTCAGAGGGGTGCACACACAACTGCTATTGAAGCAATCAGACTCTGATTCATAAAGCTTTTACCAAAGCTTTATGAATTAAGTGCACAGTTCCACAGCTGATTTATTTTTCCCATTAGGAAACAACCATAACTGAAATCAAGCAGAAGATCATGAAGATTCCGGATGCCAGTGGAATAGTCATAGACGGCTTCCCCCGGGATGTGGGACAAGCTCTTTCTTTTGAGGACCAGGTGAGTGAAGTTTATTATTGCTGCTGCTAAAACAAACACTGTAATTATTGCTCACAAGGTTAGGTGTTTGAACAAACACCTGACCCTGAGGATTAATAAACTCTAAAGATCAGATTATCGCAGAGATCTGTAAATGGTTTTTTCAACCTTCATCTAGCAACCTCCCAGAACACCCTACCAATGCATTAGCAACCCCCAGGAAAACACTACATAAAAACTACATAGCAACATGTGTGACCATTTAGAACACCATAGCAACTGAATAGCAATGACAGCAGCAAGCTTAGTTTTACATAGACAAGCACCAATCTAATCTTTTTGTATATCAAACATTGCAACACACTATATGTACTGTATGCATACAAATGTGATTGCAGGTTATCATTTGGTTTATGAATATTAGTTTGTTTATCAGTATTAGTTGCTTTTGTGTTTACACTGCAACCTACGATTGCACAAATGATCACAAAAGGCATTAGCTAACATTTGAACTGTTTGTGACAGTGTTTAGCATCAGCTGTTTATGTTAGCAGTGCTTTTAAAAGCAAGGCAGCACTGAAGACGGAACATAACCTGTCAGATGTGACATAGCTAATGGATGAGATTGTCTCGGCTGAGTGGGGAATTATGTAAGTAGATAATATGGTGGTGAAGGCAGAGAAATTACTGTGTTTAAACTATTGAATTGATCATCAGCTTTTAAGAGAGACTCAATGACAAGTTGGGGAAGATATACAGATAAATGCTATATGAGTTCAGCGGTTGACATTTTTAAAAATGTTGATGCAGCATCTTTCCATGGGAAGTGATCGCAGATCACAGACTAGCCTTCATCAACATCTCTGCCTTGACAAAACAGTGACAGGTTTTTGGCAACCTGTGATCGTAGAATTTAGGGGGGAACAAAGATTATATGCTCTGTTGATTCGCACCCACATGAGCGTCCCGACCAAGTAGCGCTTGTCAGAACTTAAATTAATATGCTTTTTGTTTCAGTGTTTTGACAGGACTCTTGACAGCCCTCATGTGATATTTTAAGAGCTGAGATATAAGCGCCGCCCCTGACAGGTGTATATTAATGACTATAAGCCTGTCAAACAAGAGCTAATGTTAAACTCAAAGAGGAAATCTTTGACACATTTAACTGCAGGTTGTAACAACCATTTATCTCAGAACGATAGCCTATATACCTTCATGTTTCATCAAGACTAATTACCTGTCTCCCACAACCCTTTTCTTTTTCCATCCATTATGTTTATTATTTCATCTGACGCAAAGCCCAGTTGGCCGGTTACCCTCAACAGCTCCAGCTAACTGTCTGTAATTAACCTTTAAACTTTACATAAACATAAAATCGATAATCTAGGTTTTAAATGGGGAAAGTAACCGGTTGCAAATGTCACATACTGCAGATTCTTGCAAATGATTTGAACACAAAGTTCTGTCTTTGTACATGAGCTGTAAAATTTAACGAGTGATCAGATACGCCCCCGTCTTTCTGCCGCTGTCTGGTGCTCTCTCTGCTTCTCCCGCACCTTCCATTTCACACCAATTATCTAAGAGGTGCTTTAGGCAGACAGCTGTGAGGAACACACTTGTTGTGGCTAGAAAGCATTCAAAACACTGTGTGCTCTGAGCCACTCTTAAACGTGTATGCCATTGTATTATGTGGTTTACCACATTACAGAGACTCCACTTCATGTTGGAGCCTCGCTAGCCTTCCACCTTTAAGAACTAAATGGTCTGTCATAAATTATTCCTTACATAACGCCTTATTTTTCAGTTGTTTGGGGTAGTTTGTTGACATCGATGTGTGACAAACTAATGTGTGGCTAATGTGTCAAATCTGTTAGAAAACCAAATATCAAAGCAAGCAGCAACATGTTTTTGTTTTAGGCCTGCAGTATGTAGTTAGATCCTTTCTTTAAATTCATAAAAGCATCTGAGGAGATTATAAAACATTTATCAGTCGCTATGGGTGGGGGCCAATAGGCTAATGTTCTAATTGTTTACATGATACAAGCTTTAATATGGCATGTTCCTGTGTATGACAATGGCTTGGCTTTACGGTTACGGAAGTTTGTTTATTTCTGTCTGCTGGCTATGGCCAGATTTAGGGGCACCATTCCCTGTGTGTTCTCGTTCGTATCTTCTTCAGTCATTCTGGGGGTGTCGCACACAGTCCGAGAATTTGTTCATGCCAAAAGAAAAAAACATGCATATTGCAAGCCTTCTGGAGGAGCACAGACTGGTTTCCAGGCCTGACATGGCAGTAACTGTCAGTAGACAATTGCTGACTTATTAGCCTTCCATATTCATAATAGCGTACACACAGTTAGTTTTCATAGGTGATTACATTGTCATTTCACCTCAGAATGTTGCTTCTTTTCTGTTAAACTAATACAAATCTTGGTAAAACAGGGTGTAAACAACTTTATGGGTGTTTCTTTTAACACATAAACAGACAAACTGATTGCATATTTCTCTTCATTTTTGCTTTGGAAATGGGTAACCTTGGCAACAAGAATTTATACATCATGCCACATTTACAGAGCTATGGCCTAATAATATGAGAAACATTTCCCTATTTAAAATAAAATTATAAATTTATATTTATTTTTGACAAAAACAATTACTTCATTTATTCTTTTTTTCTGATAAGTCTTCGCTATAAATCACACTATAAGTAATAACTGCATGTATTTACTTTCTACAGTGTACCACACATACACCACAAAATAATCTGATGAATCACATTTCACTGGGCACATATTTTTATCACTTGTCTGATACAGCACAAAGGGATCTGTACAGATCAGTGGAAACAAAGAGTGAGATCAGTTCAGATTTAACGAAATGAGTGAATACGTTGAAACCAGATTAAAGATGGAGGCAATAAATTTACCAATACATGCAACATTATGAATAACAATGAGTCTGTGTCTTTGTGAGGAATAAATAAAGGTTTGAAAAGGCCCTGGTCTATTGTTTGACATTGTGTTTGGTGACCAAGCAACCAATAATAGTGCCACCACTGCTAACCTCAGAAACTAAATTAGCGTTGACTCTCACAGAATAGTGATGTGGAGTGTTGAAAGGATTTAAAACCCAATTATGAGGCAAGCACAAAATACAAGACCACAGCTTTAACAGCGATCATTACAGGATAAAAATATGTCGACCGGGAGCACACTGTCCTCCCAACCTGCTCAAATGTCAACAAAATATTATTTCAGTATGTCAGTGGTGGTAGAAGTCTGAGTCTGTGAAATCGATGTGTTCAGCAGTTCAGAAGAGTGGCTGTACTATACAGTATATAGTCCTGAGCAAATTTCATTTTTAAATTCGCCCACACCATTTCAACATATGGTTTGGTCACAAAAGAGACCAAAGGCCACAGCACAACACAACACAACACATCATCATCAAGATTGTGGGTTTTCTTCAGAAAATGTACAGATCTAGTTATAACTGAAGCAATTACTTTTAATGATATTATGAATGGTAATGTAGCCAAACATTTACATCTATTCATTTGGCAGACACTTTTATCCAAAGCAACTTACAGTGAATTTAACACATACATTTTTATCAGTACTTGTGTTCCCTGGGATCAAACCCACAACCTTTGCGCTGCTAACGCAATACACTTAGAGCTGAAAGTAGTACATTGCAGAGTCTTACATGTTGCATGTAAACAATGAGTGAGAATGAACGCTAAGCTAATAGCTACCCTGTCTTTAGTCTAAACGCTTATATAACTCAATTACTCAAATAACACAGTGAAATTGGACAGCAGGGTTGTCCTGTTGACTTTCATGTTGTTTCTGGCCTTTACTGTCAAATTAATAAAAGTGAGCTCATGATGTTTGGTTTTTGTATTTTGGCACTAAAGAGCCTTTGCTAATGTGGTGTTATTAGCCTGAGGTTGTTTAAGTTCATTTGGCATGTGGCACAGAGTTTGACTGAGGGCATTGCTGACAGTAATGCTATAAGACTACTGCTTTATCTGACATATAAAGGGTTTATCTGACTTACTTAAGGACTAACTCCCCCAAAAATGCTAATTCTGTGATTTTCACTTACCCTCATCTCTTTCCAGACCCATATTTTGGTATTATATTTTCTGTGGAACACAAAAATACAGCTTTTAAACAAAATCACTACTGCAGCCATTAAACAACTCTATGACCAGGGGCTGCTGGGCTCTAAAATAGACAACAAAAAAAGCATTTTTGGGGCGAACCATTCATTTAAAACAGGGCAAAGTGAATTTAATACAATGAATGTGACACAAAAATAACAAGAAAATTAACAGAAGCATGATTCTAATGGACAGGTAAGAAATTAAAAAAAACAACACATGAAAACAGGAGGATAAAATGAAAGAAAAACAGAGCCCTATTAAAAGATTTCAAAGATTAACGAGAGGCTAATACTGCAGAGAGGCTAGTGAGAGACCGCAGGACAGGAGTGTTTCTCAAAGGGTTGTGATTATGTCTGTAGATCAGTAAACACCAGGAGGTATAACTGGCAGAGCCTCTCTAGGGTCTTTAAGAAGTAATTCCCTTTAAAACAACATGCCAGATATCTTCCCACAATCCTTCCCACATTTTATCTTCAATTCACAACATCCCTTGGGCTCATAGCACTTCTTGCCATTTAAAATCATCTGACAGTCTGAATACTGCCGTTTAGTTCAGGTTTGTGCTGTTCTGTGAATTTATTTAAAATGAAATGTGGGGGATTGTTATGCTTAATGCAGATTATTTTTCATATGGAAATATTTGCTGTGGGATTATTTGACTATAATTCAGGTGTTTAACAGCGTGGAACACAACGCTTAATATGATATAAATATTCTGACATCCTTTACTCACCTTCACATTGTGTTCCTATAGCTCAACAGGTGCCATAGGTTTTATTTATGGAATACCTGGGTAAAAATGTCTTTATATTCTGATGGCAGTTTTATGTATAAGGTGCAGGAGTATAAAATATTCTTCCAATCATTGCATTCAGGCCGAATTCAATGACAGGATCTAATTTGTCAGTCAAACTATGTATTTGCATACCATGGCACACTTCCTGAGGAGGCATGTCTTTGGAGAGCACTCTAAAGTGGCTGTTGGGTTTTATGTTTTTAAAGCTAGCTTGCTGTTGCTAGCCTCTTTGAAATTGCCTACCATATGTTTAAATGTATACCTCAGATGTGTTGTAAGTGGTTGTGAATCGAAGCATTTAATTAATCCATGTTCCAACATGTTTGCTAAAAGCATGCAGTACACTGACAGCCCCCCAAGCTCTAAAAAAAAATAAGTCTTAGTTTTCTGATGCCATATGTTAGGTTTAAATACAATACTAAAGCGAGACTCACAAAAACATGATGTTTGGCGTATGAGCTGCTGGGTTTGAAATTGAGGAAAGCCACATGGAATTAGAACAACATGAGGGTGACTTAATAACAGAATATTACATTTTAAATGTACTATTCCTTTAAACAACCCATTAACTGACAGTATACTTAATAAACATCTTGCAAGAGAAATGGCTAATAAAATACATTTGGAGTGAATGTCAGGATAAGATCCCAGTTCTAAAATACCAAAAAAATCATGTCAGTATCTTAGCTTACACTGACAATTTGCCTGCCAAGCTTCTGTTGAGATAATCAGCATGCTTTTTTGTTTTGTAACAAGCTTTCAGGGTGTTTAGAACTGACATTTTTTGACTGATTAAATACACATTTCCAAAAGGCTTCCCATTAGGCAGCTGGTTCCAAGATGGCAGCCCATTTCAGGTCAAATACCTGCCCTTTAAGGTCACAATGTAGCTAACACTTAATACACATAAAATCAATGGAGTTCTGCTGCCTTTTAAACAACATCAGATCCAAGCTAATTTAAGCTTTCAAGTGCATTGATTTTTAGTTATGACAACACAGGTGTTGTCGGTCAGCTGAACAGCAAATAAACCCTCAGTTAACATAAGATCTGTGACGTACTGGACCTGATAAGATACAAGCAAATTATTAGCTACAAGCAAATTATGTTCTTTCAGTCAATCTTTCTATAAAAAGCATCTGCATTGTTTAGCTGTCTTTGTCTGTGGATGAAGACAGAAAATATCATTAGCTTAGAATAAAAGCAAGATAAGTCAATGGAAAATCACTATATTGAAAAACCTGTTTGTTTAAGTGTGTGTTTAAATGGCTAATGTATTTATAATGAACTCCAAAGCAACTAGGTATGATATCAGAAATCTTTGATATTTCTTTTTGTTAATCTTTGACAGTTGATTAGTTAACTGCATCATAGTAACCATAGCAACTGTTTCTGTTTTCCATCTTCTGTAGCAACTTTAAGTTCCATACATGTGACATTGGGTCAAATCCTCAATTGTTAAAAAAGCTCTTCATGAGTGAACATGAGTGAAGTATGATGTTAGATTTCTCTCATCAATCATCAATATAGTGTTTTTGCCTTATAATATAAGGGGCCAAAACAGACCCTATGAATCACACTTAAAGAGGCACTTAAAAAAAAATCTGATATTCAAAGTCAAGTTGCTTTGAATTTGACAGTGTGAAGGCAACTATATATTAAATTGAAATTAAACATTAGCTTAAGTGCTTGCTGTTATTTCTCTATGAAGGTGACCTGACATGCACTGTCTGTCCCTGCAGATCTGTACCCCAGACCTGGTGGTGTTTCTGGCCTGCTCTAACCAGCGTCTGAAGGAACGCCTGGAGAAGCGTGCAGAGCAACAGGGTCGCCCAGATGACAACCCCAAAGCCATCGACCGACGCTTGACTAATTTCAAACAGAATGCTGTCCCCCTGGTCAAATACTTCCAGGAAAAGGGCCGTATTGTCACAGTAAGGACTGTTTTTGCATGTACAGAATAACATAACATGAAACACATGGGAGCAATATAATGACTGACAAATGGATGGGTGGATGGGTAGAATGGATGGGACAGCATTGGAAAGGACAGGACAGAAAAGGGTAGGATAGGAAAATAAAAGATGAGATATTGTAAAATAGAATAGAAAAAGTTGGGAAAGGATAGGATGTGGCAGGAGACAAAAACATACAGGTTAGGAATCCCAGTGACACTATTTATTTTAATGTTTCACCATTTGTAACTTGCGCCATACCATTTAACACACACAACAGTGTAGCAATAGCAAGTAGCAATAAGTGGACACTTTAGAAATGTGTTCATTAAAAGTGCATTATTTCAGTGCATTACATGTGGTAGGTAGTTAAGTACCAAAAGGAAGTGGCATCCGCCATTATTCCGCAAATCAAACAGCTATCAGTTTGATACCTAATTGCTTAAAAGGCAAGTGACAGTCTAATACACCTGCACGCCTTTCAGGATTTGTGAAATCCCAGCAGCATTTAAATGCGGCTGTACTGAAATGCACTGACCAGGTGCACACACAGCACAGAGTCCCACAGCTGTCAGTATCATTAAGACATGCTCTTTATCATTTAGAGTAATTAACAGAGGTGAGCTGAGAGCAGCTGGAAGTAAAGGCAGTTAGTTTCAGCATGTGTCTCCTGTGAACTCTTCTCAGGTAATAAACAAAGATAATGAGGATGTGATATTGGAAATTGATTTATTTTAGTCTGGAATTCACAAGGCACAGATAGGATTGAGGCGAAAGCCATAAAAATACTAGAAGCAGGGGAAATTACGATGGCGAAATGCAATATTAATGTCAAATCAGAGGTTCGTCTGAGAGTTCATATGGGACGTTGCAGGCACAGGGCTTTGATTGTAATTTTCTTCTGACTTAAAATGGCTCTTGCTTGAAATGAGATTTAAGCTAAAACAGAAACAAAACTGTTCTGTTGTTACTGCACTGTTTTATCTTTAACAGACAATTGGCATACGATACAGTACAGTTGAAAGGTGATAATAGAATTGTGTTTGTTTCTTTTGTTCTCATTTAACTAAAAATGAAAATTCTGTCATCATTTACCCGCTCTCAAATTACTTTCTTTATGGAGGATAAGTCCTATAATGGAAAAAAAATAAACTGGTTGAAGGATGTTTGTGTTTATGAGCTCATGATAAGCCAATCCCAGCTCTTTATGGTGTTTTGCATCCAATCACGAGGCATTTGATCACTAATAGCCTACGTTTCACCTTCTCCTGTGCCAGCAGAGACTGGCTTGCCAAAGTAAGACAAAAAACTTCAATCTTGAATAAGAGAAACACAACAAAGCAAAGCATTCACACCCTTTTAAATAAAATGGATTCTGTTAGTTTCAGGTGTTATGCCAGCATGAGCATAACATGCTGGCAGGGGGGCAGGTGTCTGATCATTGTTTGGTTAGATGCTTCTTATTAACTTCCTACCATTTAGGTCTACCAGCACTCCCACTGAGTGCTGGTAGATCTATCAATTTTTGCCTTACAGACATGTTGAAATTTAAAGCTGGACACAGAGCAGATTGCATCAGAAGCATCATGTTTTAAAGTGAAGGTGTCGTAAATAAGAGATAAGGTGGAAAGGACCAGTCCCACAGCACAATAACACTCTCATAGCCAATCAGCAATAGGAGGGGTGTGTCAATTGTTAGTCACTGGCTCTGTTGCGTGGCGTGTTCATTATTTTCATATTTGTTATTTTGCTTTGTGTACATTTAAGGTACAACAGTATTTTGAACAACTTGATTGATAATTAAGTTTCATGGTTATTGTAGGTAACGTTTAAAGAAATTCACTGAATTTACTAATTTGTTTAGTCCAATGAAACTGCATATTCCCCAAATTATATATTTAAAACTCTCATGTTTCTCTACACATGCTGTTTCCCATGGACAACAGAATTATGCCACTTGCACTGACCAGCAAAACACACAGGCACATAACAAAGCCAACCTTGTTAACACATCAATTAAACAGAAAGCATCAATAAATAACAAACATGTCCAGCTTTTTCCCTCCTGTCAATACTGTATTCATTCTTTTGACAAGACTTAATTAACTGCTGCTAGATTGAGGGCTGTGGTGTTGTGTGGACTCTTGCTTAGCAAAGCCTCTCCACAGAGCGTAAATAAAGAGTCAGACAGTATAGCTGTCAGCTTAGACGTGACATTCTTCACTGTGGGCTGTACTGTGTTGACTGATTCTGAGGCTGTAAAGCGTGACAGTGGGGACTGAGAAGCAATGACTTCAAGACAAAGCATCAGATTACTGTCACTTTAGCAAACATTGGAGACATGCTAGCTTATTTGATTCATGCCATAACTTTTGTTATTTGTTTTTCCCTGTTCCTTGTTGTTGTCATGTTTTTAACCTGAAAATGTGTTTTGCCTGAAAATTTGATACACTTACAAGCTGCTTGGATCCAGTATTGCCTCATCTTTGAATAACAGACTTTAACAGATGTTTCCGATTGAGCCACTTTTGTGGCCTAAAGTAAATCAGATTGTAGATTAAATTTTAAATCTTGCTATAGTGTTTTCATATTACAAACCAATTTGTCTTATTTCACAATCTTAAGGACTATTTAGGTGTGCAAATAAAGACTTAGTGAAAGATGTGACTCTAAAAAACACTCTTTAAACAATCTCAAACATGTATTTATTTAAAGCAGATTAACTTTATTGTAGCTTTAATATGTGTAAACATTTGATTAGCACTGTAGGTGGGTGTACTTTATTTTATTAAGATGTATGAAGCGTGAAGGCTTGTGTTAAATCTTCTGGCATTTGAAATGGCTGGATGTGATTCAGACACAGCTCAGGCAAGATGACTTCATTAATCTCTTCCATCTGTGCCATCAAGTCTCATATCCACCCAAGTACTTTGCAATAATCATATGACAATAATAAGATGTCATTTCTTATTAATGTGGATTTATTTCTTTAGCATTACAGAAAAAGTCTAAAGTTGCTATTTAAACTATTCTACTTGTTTGGCTTTTTAATGCTCTCCCATAAACTGCCTTAATGGAACATAATTAGACAACAAACCCTAAATATTTCTTCCATTTTAATGTAAGCTGTTGGCTTTTGTTAATGGTTTGATTTATGTGTCTGTTCTATCCAGGTGGTCCTGATGTGGTTGGTTAATTTGGCCAAAATACATTTAAATCTAGCTGTAATAGTATAAATAAGATATAAAACATTCCTTATAATAATGTATATTGTATTATATAATATATAAAACATTCATAATATTTCATTGTAGTATAGTAGATGTTTTACTGCCACCCAGTTGAGTATGAAATTTGTGAAAAAAGTGTGAAATTTGTGAAATTTGTCATAGCTTAAGACAGCCTTAAAAGTGAAAGTGACGTGTTTGTCAGTTACGGTGGCCCATAACCGAAATGTGACCTCTGCATTTAACCCATCCATGTGAGGAGTGAACACACACTGCAAGTCGTGAACACACACACACCCAGAGCAGTGGGCAGCTA